>CAOJBI010891303.1:0-11631 GCA_948277035.1 Euphorbia corollata | reverse complement strand
TATTCTAAGTCAATCTTAACATTAACGTTAGTTATTTATTAACTTTTATTTCCCATGTCAGATTTTTAAGTGTTTTCAATTAAAATTTCCTTTTTTCAATGAAATTATTCATGATTAATTTCACATTTCTCGCCTCTTCAATGAGGCGCCGAGTCAAGCGCCTCAACACTAGCCTTGAGGCGCTCGCTTAGGCGTCGCCTCCTCACATCGCATCGCCTATTGGTTGGAGAGGCGCTATGGCTTCACCTCGCCTCGACTCAGCGCTTAGTCGAGCGCCTTAGCGCCTTTTAATAACACTGCCTGTACTGTACTTTGACTTAATTTTGGGAAATTATACAAACAGCCCTCTCCGCACGTAGGACATGTGTCCCAAAATGTTATTATTTTTCATTATTTTATTTCTAATTCATTTTGGGACACATGTCCTACATGCGGGAGAAAGGGTACTAAACACCCGGTTCTTTGTATAATTTCTCCCTAAAAATAAACCATATCCTTTGTGTCCAAGAAGAGTCAGGGAAGTGTCCGGCAAAGGATTGATGAAGTGGTGTGTCCAGCAAAATATTGTAGTGTCGGAAATGTGTCCGGGCCGAGTCCGACCACGTGTCCTACATTTGGACACTCCCGCTTCAGGAGCGTCCGTGTATTACAGTGTTGTTAAAAGGCGCTAAGGCGCTCGACTAAGCGCTGAGTCGAGGCGAGGCGATGCCATAGCGCCTCTCCAACCAATAGGCGATGCGATGTGAGGAGGCGACGCCTAAGCGAGCGCCTCAGGGCATGTGTTGAGGCACTCGACTTGGCGCCTCATTGAATAGGCGAGAAAATGTGAAATTAATCATGAATAATTTAATTGAAAACACTAAAAATTCTGACAAGGGAAATAAAAATCAATTAATAAGTAACGTTAATGTTAGATTGACTTAGTATAAGAAAGGACTTCTTTATAGTTTATTACTTAAAATAATAAACTATACATGGAATGGAGAGAAAGTAGGTTTTTATTATTAAATACACATCCTAATTAGAATAGGAAAAGGTCATTAATTATCCCAATTATCTATTTAAGAATAAACAAAGAACCGTTCAAAATCAAAATTAAGTTCAAAGACTTCTGCAATCAGTAAATTTCCATTGAAGTGCAAGTCTTCAACGTTTCAACACTTCCATAACAAGAGGTAAATATATCCATTTTGTTTCTGATTTTTAGCATATAAATCTCCTACCTTTTTCTAAATTAATAATCTTCAACTCTTCTTCTCATCTTACTGGGCTTTTTTAAATAGGATTAGGATTTTTTTTCATGGAGCAAGGAAGTGCATCAGAAACACTTAAAAAGGATCATGCATGGAAGTACAAATCTAATGGAGAAGAAGAAGTGGCTAGCTCAGATGGAGAAGAGGAAGAAGATGCTAGCTTTGATGGTGAAGGAGATAATTATCTTAGTTTAGATGAAAATGAGTAGTGTTAGCTTTCAATATATGCTTAATTTTTATTTGAGAACTTTTATTCTAGGTTTTTAAAGTATATTTTGCCGTCATATATATAAATATTTATCTTCTTAACCAAGTAGCGCCTGACTTCAATGAGGCGAGTGCCTTTGTGGCGCCTCATGCCTCGGGCATTTCAGATGGGTAGCGCGCTGAGGGCGCCTAGTGCTTTTAACAACACTGCATTTGAGGTGCTAAGACCCAAAATTGCCTGAGGTGCTAGTCACTCGCCCGAGCGAAGTGAGGTTTCATTTAGAAAAAATAAAACACAAATGTATAATTAATATCATCAAAATACTCCATAGTAGAAAATAAGAATACAACCAAATAATTAAAAGTTACTTTAAAAAATAGTATATAGTGGACAATATTAAAGCATTTTCCTTGAAAGTTTTAAGTAAATCTAGAGCGGAAAACATGTGTCGATTATATTCACCAAGGCATGCATCCCGACATATTCAAACATATGTACAAAGTTATGAATAGTGATGAAAATCACATTCAATATACATAATTGCATGCATATATGAATAATTGAGTATAGAAGTGAAGTTGGTGTTTAAGGCTGCTTATGATTGGTTTGATATTTGAAAATTCCAACTCCTTTTTTTATTATCTTTTTGTCTGGTGTTATAACTAATATTATTTTACATTCACTAACAATCATTTCACTCTTCTAAATTTCTAATGGTTATTTATGGATATCAGCTTTTTAATTTTAGGCTAAAGCACTCGCCTAGGGGATGTTGAGGGGCTCTGGCATCAACTGGTGGTGCCTAAGGGCCTCATGGGCTTTTCACAACATTGCAATCAATCCACCAAATCACTATACATGCTTGGACATGACTTTTTCCAATCAAAAGGTTTGAGTCAACTACCGGATTTTGCAAAAGAAATCAACGCCCCCTTGAATCAACAGTTTAACAATGCTTAATGAAGCAAAATCTCGATTGAGGAATCAGATTTAGAAGTCCAATATGATGAGGTTATCCATCTTATAAAGCCATGACAGAAAGCACATCAAACATTTTTGCACATTTGCTATAGAACAAGAACATGCGATTCTTTATAAACTAAAAATCTACATATCAGATGGCAGGACAAATATGCAGATCATTGCACCAATAGTTACCTCAATTTAGCCAATCGGTTCATGCAAGTCGCAGAAGCATGCGCATTGTAGTCTCTGAGAAGAATAGAGTAAAGTCCATCCTTATTGCCATTCCCTGAATTAAGCGACATAAATTTGATATTCTGTATGCTAAAATCATTGAAATTAAAATAATGAATCACACCCATAGTTTTACTTTTAGTTCAAGCTTCATAGCCATCTTAAGTTGAATTATAAGAAAGAAAGAACAGGACTGAGGCAGGATGCTGTGTTGGGATTCTTGGGAAGGGGGCTTACCGATGAACCATCATCAATAGTAGAAGAATCACTGGAATTTTAGAAAATCAGTGTCATTCAATGATTCAACCAAAATTGTTTTGTAACCACAAAACTAAACTCAAGCAAAGGTTCAGCATAAAAACTTCTTACGACAATTTGGTTGACTGAGCCTTGGATCAGAGTGACAATTTTTAAGTGACCAAAAGGAAAGTGAAGCATATCATTGCCATATGAGAGGATTAAGACAGTTACGGAAAGAGGCCCCATTATACAAAAGAAAAGGCCAGGATGTGGGATCGTCGATGAACTATATTACCAATTAAAAAGGTGGGAAAGATAAAATCACCAGCAGTTCATACAGAAGTCAATGACAATTTCATTTAGAGTTTTAATGACTCCTATGTTATTCCAGAAGAAGATGATGCAATTCTCTCGAAAGTATTATAAAATTTACAAGAGTACTATTCTATGAATTCAAAGCACACAGATTGGGTCATAATACTTCGAAACATACTCACCTAGAGTAGACTTCCCCAGTTGTCCAGATATTAGCTCACTGTTCCGTATATAAACATAACCATCGTTAGGGCACATTGTTTCTTTCTCTCTTTTATCTCCTTTCTTAGGCTTGGAGTAGATTTTCTCCTTCACAACAAGATTTAGGTACACTCTGATGTTGGCATTTGGACGAAGCAGAACACTAAATAATTGTTTACCAGTCCAAAGTTCTATTGGCTGCAGAAAAACAGCTCTATATTAGTCAATATAGCAGAATAGGTCTCAGAAACATAGCAACACATATAGTAAATCATAAGTCCATCTTATTTCAAAGCTCCTAAGCAACATGTATGGTGGTCAATGTTCATCAACGAATAAAACAAAATTGACCAAAACAATCTTACTTTCAAAATGACAATTAAAGAGCATCAATTGAGTCCGCATCAACTCCCTGAGAAAACAACTTATTATGTGTGTGACTACAAAATTTCTAGGAGTCAGGTAAATGCTTTAGGTTAAATTGTCAACCAAGGTACTCTATTTGATTATCTTCTACACGGTCCTTGTCAGTCAGTACCCTTAGATGCTACAGTAAGTCAATGGCTGGCGTACACTGTATTGATCAATTTGTAAATAAGATCAATGATGTCACACAAAAAAGAAATCTATTGAATTGAAAGGAGGCACCTCCCCTTTTGATAGGCCATCAGATTAAAAAATATTATACATCACAAACATAAAGGAGAAATATGAGAAAATTTTAAATATAAGAACTAACCTTAAGTATTGAAGGTGTTGGCAAATCAACAAGCTCCATGCCATCATTCATATACGAACACATCAGTGAGAAAGTTGCACGGTCATAAAATGTGTCCTTCCTTGTAATGAGAAAGGATGATGTCAGAAAATCTTGCGTGGAAGCAACCAAGATCTCTCCATTTTTGGGTGTGCACAAATTGTTTTGTACCTAAAGGCAGGAAACATTTGACTTTAACAAACTTTTATGATGTAACAAACGATAATCATCAAATTGCAAGAAACATATAGAGCAGCCATACACAAGTAATGCTTGCAAATCATAATTTGCAAAATCAAGCCATGGTTTTCAACTGTTGCCCACTTTTTTTACCACTTAAGGACTACTAAAACTTTATTATATGTTGTTGTCTCATAAGTGCAAGAAATGTCACTATGTATCAAAAACTTGGCTGTGAACTGTATTATTCATTCTTGTTGGCTAGTTATGCTGCAAGTGAAGAGAATAGCAGTTATAAAATATTTACAAGGCTAGGCAGCTCTGACTGTTGTATCATGAGAATACAAATACTAAAGCTTCAAACGATATTAATATGGTTATAAAACATAAAAATCCTAATATGCAATTATCACAATCAGGTAATCAGCACCCAATGTTCTTGCTCATAATCAAGACTGAGAACTGAAAAGCAATAAATGAGATTTTATTTAAAACAAAAAAACAAGATCAAAGAGGGGAATCAAACTAAAAGTCTCAAATGTAGCAACTTCCACTAAATGGATCCTTGTTAAATAATACTGCCAATGTTCGCAGTATGACACATAAACCAGGCTATGTTGCCAGCTTCCTTGGTTAAGAAAGTGTAGGTATCACATTAAAGCATTTTATGCATCAAGCAAAACAAATGCAAAACCCACGCTCCCCCTATTGAGGGACTGGATAAAATATCACAACAATGTATATAGTAGAATATAGAAGTTTATAGCTATTTATGCGCAATTTTTCCAGTTAAGAAGAAAAACTAAATAGCGGTGGGCTCTATTTCTCCAACCATATATTTCATGTGTATTAATTGTTAATTGCAGACTGTAGGAAATTTAGAATCATGGCTATTAACTACAGCTGTTATTACTACGATATAAAACATATAGAAATAAACTCAATCTCAGACAAGCTTGTACTCGACATTACAAGCTGAACATTTGATCACTCTGCAGTCAGCTACATGTTCCCTATCAAGTCTCTAATATGATAGTATTTTCTAACAACCATGATTTCTTCAACTTACAGAACTAGATTGACTTGACTCTGTATAATTATTTAGTCGTGCCTAATACTATAAAATAGTCTTTTTCCTTCAAAAAATTTAGCTCTCTTATCAGCTTAGACAAATTTGTTTTGCATTCATAAATATATAGTATTCGAATTTCATCCTCACAGCCAGGTATTCAACATGGGATTAATATAGTAATACAAAAATATGAACAGAGGAGTATAAATATCCACCTGTAGAAGCCCGTCAGCAATCTTGTGAAGCCTTATTGAAAAATTTACTCCATAGCCTTGCAAGCTTTCATCCATTTGATCATGTGATTCATTGCACACAGTGATAAGTCAATTTACATAATTTAGCAGCAATGAAAGCATTGCACATTTAGTAATTGCAACTCTATTATCTTTCGCAGGTTTTAGATTTTGGAGGGATCTTAAAGATGTCAGGGAAGTATCATACTCAATTCTGAGTCACATGATCAGCTGCTTCCAAGTTCCAACCAATTGAAGAACAGAAAGCACATTATGCAAATTCTAGAATATTGATAAATAAAGGAGAAAATCTCCATTCTATGGATCTTAAAGCTAATATTACTGAGATTGAGGCCAGTGAAATAAATTTTCTTCACGCTCCAACTTGCAATGGAAGTACAATCAGAATGTGCACTTCTAAGGATTCCTTATGGGGGAAATTATACTAAGAGCCTGGTGTTTGGAACACCCAGATCGTAATAAATGACATGTGTCCCACAAACTAAAAAATGGGACAAATCGGGACACATGTCATTCATTAAGAGCAAGGTGTTCCGAATACCCGGCTCCCAGCATAATTTCCCTTGTGGAGATCTTGCTTCATGAATTTTGTGCACCAAATTTCCATTCAACTATCATTTCTTATATACTTATGTTTGATGTCACCAAACCTGTTTGAAATGCTGTAGATCTACCCTGTTTAACTGTAAAGGATATATGGCTACCATAAAGTCTCTAACCATTTTCTTTGTTATTTTTCTGTAGCTCTAAGGAGCATCTAAACATTTGTTTTCTTGCTGGAGGTCGAACTTTTATATAAACATACCAGACCAAGTCTACTGAGAATGTAGGTATAAAATCTATTTACTCCACATAAAGCACGAAAACTGTATAAAAGAATTGTATGAACCAAATGTCCTACCTGATTAGCAGCTCTTATTTCTTTTTTTTTTTTCTAAGAAAACAGTGTGAGAACTAATAAAAACCTGTTTTTTCTTTTGTTCTTGATTCTTATTTATATCTTCATGTCTCCTCCTTTCTCTTTCCACCATGAGAGAAGAATCCATCAAGTATACAGATTTGAATCAAGGAAAGTGCTTGTTACTGACTCACCATTTTTGTCAAACAGAAAAAGTTCAACAGGAACAGCTAAAGATTTCCGGAAATCTCTGGATACAGGTCTAAGACAGGCTCCTCTTAGCCTTTCAAACCCTACTCAGAACAAGCATCCGTGAGAAGATTTCAAAAAGAGAGAAAATCCTACCTTTCCAAATTTTTGCGATATTTCCCTGGATTTCTGTTTAACATGCATATCGACCTGTACACGGTTCTTTGTTGCTTTTTTGTTATTCTTTTTCTTTATAGACCGCCAATCTGTAACTCTTACACTGTTGAAGTCTTCGTTTTTTAGCGGGTGTTTACATAAGGCAGGACTGTGGTAAGGATTTCTTTCAGATTATATTAGAGGTTATCCAAAAAATTCATACAGTTTCTTTGGTGAATCAGTGATTCTAATGTTGTTATTTTTGACTGGTTAGTGATATTCACGTGTATATTTCTTCATTTCTTCTTGATACCTTACATCTATTTCTCTTCTTTGTTTTGCTGGAGTTTAGTTATATTTATGTATATATTTCTTCTGCCTTGCATCTAATTCTTTCTTCATTCTTTTCCAATTTAAATTTATGCAGAACATGGAAATGAGCACATTAAATGTCTTTTCTCTCGTGCATTTTACCAGTTTATCATATGGTCTGATGCTAATCTTTACATTCTTTTCGCATGGAATGTAGAAATGTTTTGTTAGAGATATGATTATAGTAAAGGGTCGATTATTTATTTAAATTACATATCTACCCTTTACTAGAAACATATCTCTAACAAAACATTTCTGTCCATGGCAAAAGAATGTAAATTAGCATTAGGCCATATGATAAACTAGTAAAATGAATAAATAATCAACCCTTTACTATAATCATATCTCTAACAGGAGAGACACTTTGTTTGGACCCAAATGTTAGTTACCCCAAGAAACCTTTTATTTGGGAGTCATAAACCATGCCACATTTTTTTTCCCTGTATCATGACAGGCATTTGAGTGGAGTATCAACCCATACCAGGGAACAAGCATGTTTTCTGTGCAGCCCAACCTCTCAGTGGTTGCATGGGCGTTATGGAATTTCCACCTTGTTGAGTTTATTATGTTACTCTGTAGTGTTTCCTTCTCCTGTCTCAGTTCTCTGCTTCTTACCAGGACCACTTTTACTGCATTTATGGACTGCTTCCACACCCTTCATTTCTGAAGCTGATGGTGGCACACCCTGATTTGGTAGTTCCTGAGGTTATACAGACTTATCAACAGTGTCTACCTCTCATGGTATGCTTTTTATATGGCTAAATTGCATATAGATGATCAACCAATACTCTGCTGCATCTCCTGATACAATTTACAAATCATCTTATAGGAAACTGATCCCCTCATATTGATTAAGTTCTTGAAATTTTTTTGCATCTCTACAAATTTCCCTAAGCAGTTATTTGGCCTATTTCCTTAAATCCTTCATCTGGATATCCATTTAATGAGTTCCTTAAAATTTTCCAGAAGACATTAACTTGCACAACTATGTCATCTGATATAATTACAGGAGTTGATTCTTGTCCATTGTTATGTCAATCATTATCAGATCTCAACTGAATGGATTTATTTCGTGTTTGTTTATGTTTTCTACTCTAGATTCGCAATGAAGCTACAGGTTCTTAACATCACTTCTATGTAATTTAGATAACTTGGGCGGTGTCTTTATATTCTTGTCATAATGCGGTTGCCATCTGATCAGGCCATATCAATGGTTCTTAAAAAATATCGTATGTTCTCTCTAAAGATGTATATTGGTTAATCTATTCACTATTTCTAGCATTGTTTGAGGATGATGGTGGGCAGGTGAGGGGAGCTATTTGACTGCCAGAATTTATGTTGTTCCCAACCTCATCAAGGGCAGAAAGCATCATGCCATTGTGGGGAACTCCAAATCTCAAGATAAACTACTTGATTGTGGAGAGCCTATTCTTGCACCTTTTCAAGTTATGGAAGCTGTTTCCTTTGGTGATGAAGCCTTTCGTATTCCAATGGGGCTGCACCTGTCTCTAAGTATGCTCTTTTTCTTCCTTTTTTTTTTTTTTTTTGCTTTTTTTGTTTCTCAATAATATTTTTTCTCCTGTTCTTGGGTGAACTTTCTTTTCTTAATTTTGAATAAAAAGAAATAATGAAGTTCCGTAAATACTTTATTTATTATAAATAGCATGTGATCTCGATATGGAAATTTATCGTTTTAGGATATATTTTAATTATCTACACTTTTTCAAATTTTTTTTGGTCGTTGGTTATCCATTTCTTCCGTGCTTCCTGTCTGAAAGGAATGTCCTAATTTCATAAATATCATCATTTAGATCAGGTTGTTATTCTTTCCGAGGTGTTAATTAAAATCAATAGCAATCAATTCCAAGTGAAAAAAATCTTCGAATTCGCTCATTGAATTTTTTCTTTTGAGAGGCAGGGTAGGATGGATATCAAATTATTAGCACTTGAAAGTGATGGTCCTAGTTAGCTTGAAATTTCGATTAATCGTCTTTTTTTATTGACACGTGAATTCATGTCAAATGCACAGAGCATTGGTTTCTGCTAAGTTTGGTACTACACGTGCGACCAATGCAGAAAAAGAAAGTTCCACGTAACCAATCACCTGACAGCTTCTATGTAACGGCCATATTGGTTCTTTCTTCTTCCATATTTGTAAGGTCCAGGTGAGGTAGGTTGTTACAATTACTTCTATAGAATCTCTTTCACAAACTGATCTACAAGTAGTCATATTTTCTCGCTTTTGTGGTTGTTTTCTCAGTTCGCAAGGGTCGGCCATCCATACCCATTCTGCCTCTCCCATCTGAGATTGTTCGGAGGTATTGGTTCAACTGGTAAATCATCTCATCAAATGCACATCCAGCCCCAAAGACTAGTGAGAGATTCAGTAAATTATGTAGAATATATAATTACTAGTTGCAGAGAGCCTCACAGCATTATTCATTTCTTTGTTGCTAAACATGTTTTATCCCCTTTAGGGATTAATTTTGATTTTAACTACCAAAGATTTCTTTGCTTAATTCAGTGACTTGTTGAGTCGATTTTTCACATATTGGTTAAATGGTTCTTCATTGAATGTTAGTTCAATTTCAATTGATTAGAATGGGTTTCAAAATGATTGACCATACTTTTACATGATTCTGCTTCAGGATTCTTAGATGCTATTTGGATCCAGCAGTGGGAGGGGAACATCAATCCCTAGGGTTCCGAGGTAGACTTATTCTATCCTCTTTACATTTTTTTTATTCTTGTTGTTTTGTATCAGTATGGATTGATACCTAAGGCACTTAAAAAAAAATATGTGTAATTCTCCACTTATATTACCATTAATCAATTTATTTTGCGACTCTCTTAATCTATAAATTTGGTTTTGTTTATCCTTAATGGTAAAATATTTTGAGATTAAATTTTCAATATTTTGACTTTTTTGTCGTGCTATTATTTGATGACAATTTATTTCTCTGAAATTGGTTTTTCTTTTCTTTTGAATTGAAAGGAAAGATGGGTCCGATTTTCCTAGCGTAGTTCTTGCGCTTCCAGCAAGAAACCTTCGACCAGGTGAGTAGCTTTTTCCTTTATAAATAGCGCAATGTCAACTCATTAATTCATTCCTATGACCAATGCAGAATCTGATGTGTATATATCCAGCATGATCTAGTCATTTATCGAGTTTAAAGAGAACAACACTTCAACCTAGAAGTTCTTGTGTGTGCTATCCCTGTCATTAACGATAAGTGTTAGAAGAGCCGATTTTGTGGGATTTCAATATATATTTGATATGCTAGAACCATCATGCAAATTTTATTTGATAGATAGATATGGGTGTCAGCGAAATAATCTTATGATGCATTCAGTTGTATTTATCATACTTCTATCGTAGCCTTACGACCACAAGTTGACTTATTCGATTTTCAAAATGATCTTTTAGCACTTTTGGTTATAAGATATACTAATTATTTGATGCATATTTATAATTTTTAATGCATCTACTGTTGCTTTGTGAATGTCTTGGCGCATTGGTCAAACTAGCATTTTCATTTTTGGAAAAATATCATAGGCATTTGGGTGGTTTTAGTGTTTATTCTGATGTGTATAATCATTGACTGGTTCACTTATGAGGTCCATCAACGGCTGCCGAATTAGGGAAGCCAGTTAATGAACTCGGTTCCTAGCAATAGATTTTTATTTCTTTTTACTATATTTGAATTTTATAAGCTTCCTACGTATTTTCAAGTGGTATACTTTCTTTTTCCTTTTCAATTTTTCTGAGAGTTCTGAATCAGAGAAGGAACTACCACCAAAGAAGAGGGTTCTCAATCGGTTGAGAAAAAAACTTGAACTGAGGCAAGAGAAAGCTGCTGAAGAAGATGAAGTAATGCTAGATGCTTCAGCAGAGTTAAATATGAACGCAACATCGATTTCCGAGAAAGAGAATTACTGTAACAAGAGAGTCCATTGTGTATTGAATCGTGAATCCTCTATCCCTTATCCAAATATCGACGACCTGAAAGCGCAAGAGATGGCTGAAGAATTGCCTGCTGAAGCACCGCCAATCAAGTGAGTAGTCCTCTCTACAATAGTTCTTACTTTTTCGTGGAGAGAATGCTCATTAGCTTCTAGTATAGGTTGGTTGTGAATATCTGAAGTAAAATTTCTACCTGCATGAATTTTTCTTTATCTGTTTGGATTTGGAATAACCTTTGTCTCTATAAATATGCTACCTGAATAATCAATACGCCTCAAGTAATTCGCTTATACACAAAGTATTGTACACTTGTATGTTTTTTCCTGCTGTGGACTGCATTATATAATGATGTTTTAACTGTGAAGGCAAAACAAA
>CAOJBI010891170.1:0-12075 GCA_948277035.1 Euphorbia corollata | reverse complement strand
ATTTGTCCTCTGTTTTTATATATAAATACAGAAAATTAGTGATTTAATTGATTACCGAGAAGTGAAAAAGGAAAGTACTGAAAATTGAGTCGGATGTTATATACCCAATCGTTAGAGCATGATATCCAACGCCATTATAAATTCCAACAAGAATCAAACGCTGTTCTTTTACCAATTACCACATGTTAAATCCCGCACGTTTTTTATTCATTACCATATCCAATTAGAACGTGCCATGTAACTTTCAAAGAAGAACTGCTCCACGTTACGATGCCTGACAGGCTAGGCAGTAGGCTATCTATGGATTGCGCTACACCCAATCATTTAAACTTACACGTGCAAACCTCCCTTTCCCAACTTGGATAAATCATGGCGTTTTGTTCCCCAATTGAACTTTCGTTCTTTTGCTCCTCCTCCTCTGTATCTCTTCTGTACTTCTTAAAGTGTACTCATTTCTCAATTGGTGTTTCCAATGGCTGGTAGGAAGAGACGAAAGTTGAAATCGTATGTTTCCTCTCTTTTTTTCTGTCAGTTTTGGGTTTGTAAATTTGATTTTATTCTCTATTGCATACGATTAGGGTTTTTTTGTATTCAGTTTTTGAGATCTTTGGATATTTATGAAGTGAGTTTTGTTTGTGATGCAATGTGTTCTCAAAATTCAGTTGAATACGATAGTCAATTGATGCCATGACCGGTTTGAGGAGTGTGTGTTTGGTATAATGATTTGGAACACTGTTAATAATTGATAGAGTTTGGATAAGGAACCAAATTTTATGAATCTGAATTAAGAAATCAAAATTGTAAATTGTTTGTGTATCAACCTGCTTCCTATGTATTTTGAGTGAGTTGTTGTAAATTAATACAACAAAGCTGAGTTAGATGGAAACGCCTAAGCATTACCTTGTTTCTTTCCTTGAATTTGTGTTTGGAGATGTTTCCTTTTGAAAAGTTTATTTGGTTCTTTCTAGCAGTTTGTTGTTTAATTGAAGACATTGAATGTTTCAAATTTAATACCGGATTGCTGACTTCAGTCAAGATTTTTCTCTCGCTTGTTTGTTTTTATTATGTCATCGTTAATTGGCTCTCAATGATTGTAGGTTGACTTCAACCATTATAGATACTAAGCAGAAATCAACCTTGAATCAGAAGGGGAAGTTAGAACGGCAAACTTGGGCAGACCTTCCAGTAGAACTTTTGGAACTTGTTTTTAGTCATTTGACATTAGATGATAATATTCGTGCCTCGGCTGTTTGTAAGAGATGGCATTTTGCTGCGATTTCTGTTAGAGTGGTGAACCAACCTCCATGGCTTATGTATTTCCCAAAATATGGGAGTTTGTACGAATTTTATGACCCAGCGCAACGCAAGACTTATTCACTAGAACTACCAGAGTTGCATGGATCAAGAGTTTGTTATACTAAAGATGGTTGGTTACTTTTATACAGACCCAGGACACATCGTATATTCTTCTTTAATCCGTTCACTAAGGAGGTGATCAAACTTCCTAGATTTGAGTTAACTTATCAGATAGTCGCATTCTCTTCTTCCCCGAAATCAACTAGCTGTGTCGTTTTTACTGTTAAGCACATCAGTCCCACTATCGTTGCTATCAGCACTTGTCATCCTGGAGCAACTGAGTGGGCTACCGTTAATTACCAAAACCGCTTGCCTTTTGTCAGCAGTATTTGGAATAAGATTGCTTTCTGCAATGGACTCTTCTATTGTCTGAGCCTTACTGGGTGGCTTGGGGTTTTTGACCCAGTTGAACGTACTTGGAATGTACTTGCAGTGCCTCCACCTAAGTATCCAGAGAACTTTTTTGCCAAAAATTGGTGGAAGGGAAAATTTATGTCGGAATATAATGGAGATATCATAGTGATATATACATGTTGTAGTGAGAATCCAATTTTGTTTAAGTTGAATAGGTCAAACTTGGTATGGGAAGAAATGAAGACGCTTGATGGTGCGACTTTGTTTGCCAGTTTCTTATCATCTCATACCAGAATTGAGCTCCCTGGAATAATGAGAAACGACGTTTATTTCTCTAAAGTTCGTTTCTTTGGTAAGCGTTGCATATGTTACTCTCTCGATGATCGTAGATACTATCCTCGTAAGCAGTGTCATGATTGGGGTGAGCAAGATCCTTTTGAGAATATTTGGATTGACCCACCAGAAGACCTCTCAATATTCATTTGATATTTGAGTCATGTAAGTGTATCACCTTTAACTGTTTCAAATTCATGTAATCCATTCAGAAAATTCAGTCGATTCTGCCAATATTATGCATTGTAGATTATGTTATCATTTGATTGTGACGAAAAGTGCATTGCCTACTTGAATGCTTGTATGCGTGTGGACGATTTATGGCACATGCCACGCATATAACTCGCCTTCTGAATAGCGACTAAAAGGGAGTGCATACTATTGACGTGATTGTGATTGTTAAAAACATCTCATGTCTATAATACTTTGCTACAACCTTGTAATTGTGTATTGATTCTCCCTGTTACTAAGATATAGTAGGTTTGTTTTATGAACTTTGGAGTTCTTGGAATTGATTGAGCTTATTTTGTGGAGCAGGTATTTGTTATTGTAGCAAAAAATAAAGTAAAATTGACTAGCCATGAGATTATTTTTCTTTTCATATGAAGCAAAGAAGCTGCGGGGCGCAAGGACACTTGTATAAGAAGCATTTAGGAACTTCATTCAACATCAGGGCAGTGAGATCATGTATTATTGTGATAACAAATAAAAAGACTACCTGAACTGTAGCTTGTGATTTTAATATACATGTATCATTAATCTCGTAGAAGTAGATCTACAATGACATGTTGTATCACCTTCAACGATAGAATTGTAGTTTTCATTGATTTTCTTTCAAGTCTTTGCTTACAATGGAATCATTTGCATGGGTCATCAATCAGCTAACTCATTTTCATTTCAAGTATTGATCAGTAAGGTGTAAATAGTCTCAGATTTGCTTTGTTAGAAGCATAATCAGTAACTGAGGTATTGGCTTAATGGTTAACACTGAAACTATGAATTCTAGAAGTCCCATATTCGCGTGGAGGTTTTTCTTTGTAAATTCAAATAAGGCAATTTGAAAAATAAAAAGTATAATTAGTTATCAACAGAATTGAAGTTGCATGATTTCACAAAGTTTCAAGTATGGCAGTGAGTAATTAGATTGCCCAAGAAGGAAGATTATAGTTGAGGTAATAACGAAATCATTTTGAAAGTTTACTGTAATAAGTTTTTCGAGACAACTTAAAGCGTTTCCCTATGCAATAAGTTTAATAGATAATAAGTATAATTTATAGCATAAATATCCATTAATAATTTTTAATATTATTTTCATTAATAGTTTAAATATTATTATTGTTATAGTATGATTATTTTATATTATTCATATTATTAATTTCTATTTAGTTTCAATTTCATTTAAGTATATGTAGTTAAGTGCTCGACATCCAAATAATTCGTTTGACATAAATAATTATAAATTTATTAATTAAAATTTATACTATATTTGAGACTTATTAGAAAAATTCAATTTGAACCACAAACCCGTAAAATATACTTGTAAACAACGCGGAAACTATTAATTTTTTTTATGAAAGGAAACTATTAATTTAAGCCCCAAGCATTAAATAACCACAATAATAATACGAGGATTACGTGGAATTTATTTTTAATATTTATTTTATTTTGTTATCATTATATATAATCATTAATGATTATAAAGGTGAAATTTTAAAAATTAAACAATGTTAAAAGATAAAATAGCGATAATATTTCTTAGATTTTGCATTTAAATTACACAAATTTTGTTCCTGTTATATTCATATCCGATCAGTAACAAATTAATAAAAAAATTACAAATTATGTTTCCTGTTTTAAAATAAATATATAAATGTCATGTCATTATTTCAGTAAAGAAAAAAAAAACTAAATGAAAGAAAGTATAAAACTTAGCTGTGCCACGCTAGGGTTTTCTTTTCTACCTGCACATCTGCCGCGTATTCGCCTCCGAAATGGTAGTGCTTCTTCTTCTTCTTCTTCTTCTTCTTCTTCTTCTTCTTCTTCTTCCATTTTATCTCTTTGTTATTCTCTGTATTAGATATACCTTAAATTTAAGTATAGCAAGATTAGTCTATTCGGCCATCAATGTTTCTGTTAGCTCATATATATTTCGAGTTAAAAAAAAATGGCATCTTAGACAAAGTTCTTTTGTAGTTTATACAGATTCACGATTTTTAAGTTCTATCGCATTGTTCAGAGTTTTTTGTGTAGTCTGGAAAAGCCCCATGGTTCGAAGAATCTGACCAATTTTTTTCCTAGTTTTTAAAGAAGATATCAGTTAATTGTTATTTTTTGAATTGTATTAATCCGTTGATATATGTTGTGGTTCACATTCTTCATTTTCTAATCGGCTTTTGATTGTCTACAGGCTCCTAAAAGAGGTGTGAAGGCCCCAGCGCTGGCGAAGAAGAAACCTGTTAGTAATCTCAGCTTTATATTGATCTCCTTTCCTGAGATTACTATTAATTTGTGGTATTGAATTTATAATTACAGGAGAAGGTTGTGAACCCTTTGTTTGAAAAGCGTCCAAAGCAATTTGGAATAGGCGGTGCATTGCCTCCGAAAAAAGACTTGACTAGATTTGTCAAGTGGCCTCATGTTGTTCGTATTCAGAGGCAAAGAAGGATTTTGAAACAACGTTTGAAGGTTCCTCCTGCTATTAACCAGTTCACGAAAACGTTGGACAAGAACCTCGGTAAGTTTTAGTTGTTCTCTTGTTAGTATTCTGGTGGTTTTATTTAATAATACTTTGCTGAACAACTGTTTGTTCTGTTAGCTTAAAGTAGTTTGTCTAAAATCACACTAAAACTAACCACAATTGCAAAGTGAAAAGCAACTTATTACTAGAATATCAAATCTAAAGGGGCCAAAATTATGCCTACCGACTACAACTCATCAATTAATTGGTAATATACTAGAATTCAGTGACCTCTGCAATGTGTTTGATATAGTGTCTTGTCCCTTCATTGTTGGTTTGGAACTAAAAGACATCATTCATTTGTCTGTGAGTTGCATCATTTACTTAGCGTGTCATATCTTTGTTTAACAAATCATGTATTAGTTGAAATAACAATAGTATATCAGTAGCAGCTAACACCATTACATATACTTCAAATTTGTTTATTGTATTTTTGTCATTGTAAATCTGAACAGCAATTGATATTATGACAAATTCAATACTTGGTGCATTGAACATGTTTTCAGGCTTGTGTTTTGTTTTTGCCTCAGTATTGGGCTAGATGCAGTGTCTCATTGTCTAGTTTGCTAATAGAATAAGCCCTTGCAGACATTAAGACTAACTATTAACTATATTTTTCCTCTATGATTGTTAAAATTTATGGACAAGTAGAACCAGAAGCATTTTCAGTACAACCCCTTCAGAAGTTTTTATGGTATTGAAATTTGTAGCCTCTATAAAGGTTTACTTCACTGTTCATGTATGTTTGTTGTGTGGTACATTTGTAGCTTTTTGTTTTTTACGAAATCAAAGCTGCATTTTTTCCTGCATTGGCTAGGAATGGCTTTGAAATAGTGTAATGAGTGAGATGCCAATATCGTGAATAGCCTTATGTTGTGTTGTTTGAGTTACCGTGATAGCAAGACTCTCTAACTATCGTAGTATTGAGATATTTATGTTTTCTTTAATACAGCGACACAGCTCTTCAAGCTGTTACTGAAATATAGACCAGAGGACAAGACAGCTAAGAAGGAAAGGCTTCTTCAAAGGGCACAAGCTGAAGCTGAGGGAAAAACTGTGGAGTCAAAGAAGCCTATTGTTGTCAAGTATGGGCTTAACCATGTTACTTACCTCATTGAGCAGGTATGCATATTAATACCTAGCTGTTGCTTTTCACCCTCAGGTTTAGAACATTTTGATTGATAGCATTTTGCTGTTTTCCTTTATCCTGTTTATCTGTGTCAGCATCGTGATAAATGATTGATTTTCACACCAAACTTTCTGGATCCTTGTTCTTATTAATCTCATATAAACCGTAACAATACCTGATTCTGATGAGATTTTCCTTGAGCTTGTAGAACAAAGCTCAATTGGTTGTAATAGCGCATGATGTTGACCCAATTGAGCTGGTTGTGTGGTTGCCTGCCTTGTGCCGTAAGATGGAAGTCCCTTATGCAATTGTGAAGGGCAAATCGAGGCTTGGAGCGGTGAATTTTCTGCACCTGTTCTAATTTGGAATTGTTCTTTCTCAGTTTATAAACTGACACCTTTCATCATATATTTTCATGAAATCAGATTGTACACCAAAAAACAGCTGCAGCTTTATGCATTACCTCTGTGAAGAACGAAGATAAATTAGAATTCTCCAAAATTCTTGAAGCAGTCAAGGTAAAGTTGTTACATTTCCCAAAATATGTGGATTGATGTTTTAATACATGGCTAATTGTTAAATAATTGTAGGCCAACTTCAATGACAAATTTGATGAGCACCGGAAGAAGTGGGGTGGTGGCATTATGGGCTCCAAGTCTCAGGCCAAGACCAAGGCCAAGGAAAGAGTCCTAGCAAAGGAGGCTGCTCAGAGAATGACCTGAGCTTAGTTGAGAGAGATTTCTTAGTCAAATTTTGTATGTTCTTGTTTTCGCACTGACATGATTTATGTTAGAATGATTTGGAGTATCTAATATGAGGATTTGAGCTTTTTTTTTTAAACAATTTTTAATATAAATTGGATTTTATACAAAGAGGGTTTCGGTTTGCATAAGGGTGTTTCCCAAGAAGCAACTCAACTCAACTCAACATACATAGTTTCTAAAAAAAAAATATTATTCATACAGTTGAATAGATAACTTTAGATGTAATTCTCCATCTTCCAGAAAAAGACATGGATTAGTTTCAAATTCAAGGTTGTACTAATATTCACTTAATTTTACCAGTTAATTATACGTCATAGCATGTCTACTCTCTATGCCCATAACATTTCGTATATCTTTTCGAATTTTTTGGATTTCTAATATTTTATAGTTTTTCTCTACCATTTCTTTGAAATGCCCCCTTGTTATTTATTAGGATTTAGGAGATAAAGACTTTAATACCGTATAACAAAGAACGATGACAACAATTGATATCGAGTATTATAAATTGACGAGCAATGAGAAACACCATCTTATTCATCCCGTAAACAAACAATTTTTAGGGCTCAAGACAAGTCAAAATCAATTGAAGCAAATGCGCGAACATCAAAAGAAAAAAAAACACAATCTAATGGCAAAATTGTGACACTGGAGGACTGAAATTTGGCTAAATTATCCTGTTGATAGTCATTTCTATAACTACCACTTCTCTTTCAGGAATTACGTAACCCGGTAAAACAATTGTGATTTGTGTTGCGTTATGGAGTGTCATGATTATCAATAAAACGCAACCAAGCTTTTGGGAGGGATGACGTGGATGTGAGTATGGGGTCATGTTTCATGGTAAGAAGCGATCATGGTTTTCAACCGACGAGCAACAATTCTCATAGTGTATAGTCAACCTTAAAATAATTTTTACTTAATACAAGTACCTATAAGACTTTTCAAGAGACTCAAGTCCATTTACCAAAAAAAAAAAGCATGTCTGGTTTTTGCAATTTCCCTGTTACCTAAAAGGATCTAGTTAATTACTCAATGTTGTAATTCAAGTACGAATAAAACAAACACTTGAATAAAAAATACTAACTTTTAACCGACTAATCGACTATCATAAAGTACTTATCAGAAATATGAACGTGTGATGAATTTCATAGTTCATTAATTAAATTTTAAAGGGGAATTGTATGTGACAACTGAATTGGCTAAAATCAGTGGGATATCCAACTAGCTAGGTATGTTAAAGGGTAATCTCGCTAACCATATTGCGTCAGTAGCCAAGTAATCGCTACTTTCTGCCATTTCATAAGCTTATGTGGGAGCGATTCCGCCTTCAGAGAAGTGCAGGCAGTTTAGTTCTGAGGAAAAAAGGAATGGAAGATAAAGCTAAATGTGAAATCACAAACCACCATCATTTTCGAAATAACATAATGTGAATATGTGATATTCAGGTATCACTCAACAATATTGATTGCTTACAGTAGGTCTGGTCAAAGAAATATCCAAATTTAATAAGTGAGTTTAAAAACACCTACCACCTAGTTAACATCAAAAGATTGACATATACTAAAAGGATATTTTATGCCACTGACACCTCATAAGAAAAAGAGATTCCAATGCAAAGTAAGATTCAAATTCTGAGCATTGACATAAATCAGAAACCGATGAAGAGACCATATTACTTTGAGCAACTTAAACCTGAGAAAATCTTGTCAATAGAGATGGATTCACAGCTTATTTGGCTTGAATAAGTAACAAGTAGATGTACAACATAAATAATAAGAACTCAAAATGAGGAAAAACCCTCTTGAAATAGCAAACTACCCTTATTTCCCTCTGTTTTCATTTTTGCAGTGTTGCCTTCTTCTCAACACCTTTCTCCATATGATATTTAATGTGTAACAAGTAGCAAGCTTTAAATCAGACTAGAACCAACATAACCTTAGAACTATTTTGATTATTAATTTGAAGTGGAAGATACATACATCATTTAAATTTCTTAATTTTTTCCGGACATAATTCACTGTATCAGGTTAAGACAAAAAAATAAAATAAAAACAAAATCCAAGACAGAACCACTAACTGACTATATTTTTCACTTACATTGAGCCTCACAGTACAAGATCCACAACAACATGCAAGTAGGGAACATATTCCCTGAATCAAACTCATTGCGACAACAAAGTCATAATAATAGGCACAGGATGATCGTTACGTACACTGAAAATTTCCAGTTTCAACAGAAGTTGTGCACATATAATATAGTAGTGAGAAAGATGCATAAAAGTGACCATATGCTCATACATTATGACAACTGAATATGCAAGATAGCGTGCCATTTTTAATCAACTGAAACTAATTGAAACATGTACTTTTTTCCCCCATTAAATGCACGTCCGGAAAAGAATAAGCACCAAGGAAGCAATTACCGAAAGAGTCACAAAAGTTGGTCCAAATTTCAGCTTGTATGGATGTTTCGAATCAGCAATGCCAATAACCTCAACAAAATTGGTAAGAGGAGCAGAAGGTGGACTGCCTTTAACAACAAGCTATTTATTTACAGCTCCTCGATCAGATCCAATAACTTGGATCACTGTGCGGACTCTTTTCCGCAAATGCATCGGCAACAGCGCACCATTCACAAAAATTGCAGGTTTCGATGTATCCATACTCTAATCTAAGCCACATAAGAAATCAAATTGATTGTCAGATTTCATATCCTTTAAAAGGGCGGCAAAGTTTCTATCAGAAAACCTCATACCCAATTTGAAGATTCAATTACACTCATACAGAACTAACCCTAAGTCTGACAAAATATCAAACAGTTAGAATACAATCCCTAAAATCTACTCCTAGTCAATCTATTCCTAGATGAAACCCAAACAAAAAAGAAAAAACAGATAACTTAATTGTCATGTAGAATACATGTATATCTGGAACATAAGAAGTTAAAGAAAACGAAGGGATTATTCTCGTCAATGACCAAACAGCGTCGTCTAAAGAGGAACTGAGGGGGCTTAAAAAGTTATCTGATGTCTTCGAAAATGAATGCTGAATCTGTATAAAGGTCCGAGATGAGAAACATGGAAAAATTAAAGGGTACAGTGTATCGATTCCGCGTATAAAACCTCTGCACCGATTTTAATGGTCATGGCGCCAAAATTAAGCAGTGGTGAAACTCCGGACGGGCGGCGAGCGACGACGAAGTTCGAGCGGAGAAGAAGCCGACGCGAAGAAGAATGAAAATCGACGAAGATGAGATGGAAGTGAAACAAGAGGTGCGACGAAGAGAGATAGTAGTCGGTGATGAGAGGAGAAGAACAGCTAGCGATATCGGGTGAAATCAGAGGGAGAATGGAAACGAAGGTGGAATTGGGAATTTTTTATAACCACACGATCAAAGGAAAATGAAAGGTGGATATAAGTTGTGTAATTTCATCATATGTAAATATATCAAATCCGATTAATTAATTGAAATTGACGGAATACATATTTTGCCCCCAAAACTTGTCCTCATAAATTATGTTCCCTTTAAATTTTGAAAATCATCTGGTTATTCCTGAACTTGCAAAAATGCACCAGTTAACCCCCACAATTCGTAAAAAAAAATCAATTTGTCATTGATGGTCACGTGTCAACTTCTGGTGGATGGAGAAAAATGAAAATTTTGAAAAGTCAAACCAACCAGAATGTGACGCGTGGTATCTAGGAGGCATATTGATACTTTTTTATAAGTTAAGGAAGTAACCGGATACTTTTCAAAGTTCATGACACATTTAATTTTTTGAGACAAGTTTATTAGGTAAACAATGCATTAGATAATTGAAATATCAGACACTCTACATTAGATAGGGTATACTCGCTTTGATAATTTTTTCACTGTTTATTATGCAATCAAATTATTTTATTGCTATTCATAATTTTTTTATATGTTATTTATGTAATTTAATTTATCTTAGTTGGTTTGATGTGCTTAGTTCTTGAGTTTTTAATTAATATTTTCGTTTCTTTACCAAAAAAAAAATTAATATTTTCGTTTAGTTTATTACATATACAAACATTGTTAATGTTTCAAGGTGAAACCAAAAAAGTTGATATATTTCAATTGATGTGACATTAGCAACGCATTTAGCCTTTGCAACGTATATATATCAATCTTTTATCTCATCTATTTTCTTTAATCTATCCCTTCCTTTTCCATCGCCACCTGCTGCAGATGTATTAGGTTTGTTTGTAAAATTAAATGATAGATTTGGTTATGAATTATTTATGTTATTGTACAATCATTATTTTACATTTTATTGGTGAAATATGAGGTTTATATTTACTTGGTATTTATGCTATTATATATAGTTTGTCAATAAAATGAGATAATTTTATTGGTGCATGCTCGTTGTTTGAAAATATATATAGCTATGTTAAACAAAGTTTAAAAAAGTCACTTCACTACTATATATATATATATATATATATATATATATATATATATGAAATTATGAAAAGGCTCTATTGTTTGGTATAAGCGCTCTTTTTGGTGATTTAGTGCCTTAGAGTTGTACTATTTTGAGTCTTGCAAGGAAAATAGCTTGTTTCTCTAGACATTTCTAATTTCTCAGCTAATATGAAAAAATGTTTTCCTTGGTGACCTTGCAGTTAAATGCAAACATATCAATTTCATACCGCCGTTGCCTAAGTTTGTCTTGAAGTTTTTTTTTATTTCCACAATATGCAATGTTGTCACCAATTCCCCTGGTAAAGCTGGATTTGTCTTCTTATGCAGCTTCATTATTCAGAAAAGTAGCAAAAACTGGTATGGAATGGAAACTCCATCAAAGACATAAGTAACTCGTTCAGTTTTTGTATTATTGAATATGCGCCTTTGATGTTCTTTGATTTGTTGGGTAGGTGGCCAGCTACAAGCGGACAATGAATATGTTTATGTTTTATTTTATGGGAGATGTGTGGTTCATGCAACATATGCAGCAAAATTAAACAACAAAACAAACTATTTGTCTCCAGTGCAAAAACTTCTAAATTCGGCCACTTTCTTACAGAGCACGAATACTTGATAAAATACCAATTGATGCTTAAAAATCAAGGAATTGGTATTTCAAATGAGATGGCGGTACTTATCACTGTAGCAGCAACTAGGAATGCAATGACAAAATACACCATCAATTTCGAGCAGTGGCGGTGCCAGGAGACCTCACTTGGAGGGTCAAAAATTGAAACCTGCAAGCCATATTTTATGGTACCAATATTAAAATTTTTTAAGACAATTTTAACAAAAACAAAAAAAACAGAGCAAAATATTCCAACTCTAGAAAACAAATAAGTAATATAGACAAATCTTATAGTCTAAACAATATCTAATTGAGTTTTGCGAAAATAAGGCCCACGTTTATTAA
>CAOJBI010889797.1:0-19720 GCA_948277035.1 Euphorbia corollata | reverse complement strand
ATTAAATTTATATCATAACTATTGTTTATATTAATAATTATTCACCATAATATATTAAAATTATTAGTTTATATTATATTAATTATAATTAATATTTTTATTAAAACTAGTTTTATTATACTTCATGCATTTAATTTTATTATTATATATTTTAATAATTAATTAATATTTTTTAATATTACTTTTAATGATTAATATTTATTATTTTCAATAATTATTAGTTTTACTATTATTTTAATAGTTAATGTATTATTATTAAGTTCACTTAAGTTCAGGTTTATTAAGTTCAGTTCAGTTCAATTCAGGTTTCAGAAGTTGAAAAGAACAAGATCTTAGTATAATTGTTATAAATGGAAAATTAATTACTTTATAAAAAAACAAAAAATTCATACGAGGACAACTAACGACTTTGCAACACATTAAATTGTCGTGATAATTCTGTTAATTATGACAGTTGGAGGACCGTAAATAATAAATATAATTAAACACTTTATTTTTTTTTTCGTGATATAATTACACACTTTAACAAACATAATAGAAAAAATTAAATAATTCCTCAATAATACATCTTATCAAATAATAATGTCCGGTTTCTTCAAAATCAACGGTGAGCTGTTAAGATTATTATGAAATCTTTTTCTTTCTTTTGAAAATGATTTGTTCACATTGTAGTATATATGGTAGACTTTAATTATGCATTCCCTTAATTTGGTTTCCTTTCTCATTCTGCTTCTTGCTGTATTTCTCTTCTATAGATACCCAATTTCCCCCTTTTCTTCTTCACAAAATATGGCCGAAGAAACGCCCAAATCTATCTATGATTTCACTGTCAAGGTAATGTTTTTTTTTTTTTTTTTTTGTACCATTTGTAGTCTTTGTGGGTTTTCTGTATGTGTGTTGCTGATAAAACAACAGAACCCCAATAAAGTTTGCAGCTTCACGTGTTCTTGGTCTATATTGATATTTGATTTTGGAGGGTTTACAATAAAGTAGAAGACTTTATGCTCGATTTCTGTTTTAGTTGAACGTTATATATGCAATTGAACAGGTTGATTGTTATCGTTTATGGGTATTCCGTCTGTGGATTATGAGTTCAGTGTTCTCTTGTAGTAGATTCTTTTATTGTTCTATTTATGATTGGATTCTGTTTATGAAGGCTTTGAATTTCTCTGAAGTTTATTCAAGTTGTATTTGATTATGTATTAATTGTGGATCATAGTAAAATCTCATGTCAAAATCATAGTTCAAAGGTCAAAACTGAAGGCCTCTTTGGGTTATTTTGTTGGTCGTTTACTATATTTTTTCTGTTGTTCATGGCCATATGTTAGTTCATGGATGCATAATAAATGAAATTGCATAAATTGCAGGATATTCGTGGGAATGATGTCAGTCTGAGTGATTACAGAGGAAAAGTTGTTCTGATTGTGAATGTTGCTTCCAAATGGTACACCGTTTTTCCTTAACTATGCCATTTCTTGTTCCGTGATTTATTCTCTTGTATGGCTTTCCTTTTATATATTCTTTGGTTGTTATTGAGCCTCGCCTATGGATGTACTTGGTCTTTTGTTAGTCTCTCTTAACTTAGCTCTTACCGTTCGTATAATTGATTGTGGAATACCTGCAATTTCGTTGTCTTCAATGATTCAAACCATATGCCATTTTCAACGGGGGGGTTTAACTTTCTTGTACGGACTTATATGCTTAAATTAGTTTTTGAAGATTGCTATTTTGATCTGCTTCGAAAAATGATATAAAGAGAAGTGATTTCTTAGTCTCAATAAGGGCTAGATAGTAAGCATTCGGTGTTGTTGTTAAGAAATACCTAGCAAAATGGCTATTGTCTCAGTATTCGACATGCATTTGTATGTTTTGACACATTGGATAGGATGCATACAAGCACATGCTATATAAGATAAGATCGGATAATATTTCTTCAGAATATGATGGACCAAAGACCAGTTAATTCAATCTTTAGTTCTTGCAAGCACTTGAAAGCCATTGCATATTGCTAATAAGAAATTGCGTTTTGTTGCCTAAACTGCATAACTTGGACATACTAGATTAACAAACATCCGCAGGATAAATTATTGGATAGGACCTGCCGACCTGTTTTAGTCGCTAGTCTATCAAGCAAAATCAAATACTTAGATGATTCAAGGGCCTTGGCCTTCACTGCAATGCTTGTCAAACCAGATTGTACATCTGTATCCTGTCTTGAGTTAATCTTAATTTATCATTGAGACCTTTTGCTTTGTTGCAGTGGCTTGACAAATTCAAACTACAAGGAGTTGAATGTCTTGTATGAGAAGTACAAGAGCCAAGGTTGGTGAATAATTGAATACATAAGTTCATAAACTCATCGGTTTTACGATCCTTGCATCCCTATGAAAGTCTTTGATTGCGAACTTGTATTTCAATGGCAGGTTTTGAGATCTTGGCTTTTCCTTGCAATCAGTTTGCAGGCCAAGAACCAGGAAGCAATGAGGAGATTCAAGAAGTTGCATGTACAATGTTCAAAGCTGAATTCCCGATTTTCGACAAGGTACTACTCAATTCCAAAACCCAAACTTCTACATATCTTTTCAATTCAAGACATGAAAAAAGTCTCCATCTTTCATACACATTTCCATATTTATATCGATGTAGATTGAGGTGAACGGGAAAAACACGGCACCCCTGTACAAGTTCTTAAAATCAGAGAAAGGCGGACTATTTGTAGATTCCATCAAGTGGAATTTCACGAAATTTCTGGTGAACAAGGAGGGGAAGGTCGTGGAGCGATATGCTCCAACCACGTCACCCCTTAAAATCGAGGTAATTACAATGACATTTGATCTATGCGATTTGGGATTTAAGTATACATATTGTAATGTTGCTTTGATTTCATTGTGCAGAAAGACATACAAAATTTGTTGGCTGCTTCCTAAGAACCCAGTTAGGAATCGATCGAACCGTTGCGCTGTACCTGTACCTGTGTTGTGTAGTAGCTTAAAGATGTTGGTTGAATTATAAGTTTATTTGAAATTTTACAGGTTGAAGTAGTTAGTAACAAATAATTGGTGTTTGTGGAATTTGTGTTGAATAAGTTTGGTGTTAATAACCTTTATTACGATAAAATAAAAAACAAATATAAGGAGTTGAATAAGTTTGGACTAAATGTTTACTGTTAAATGCTTCATATTCATTTGATGACGGAACAAGGAAAACCTTGTTATAATACGGATACGAGCTCGTCTGGTTGGCGGAATGACTATTCCGTGAAATAGGAGATAAAAGAATGGAAAAAGATTAATCACTCCGCCAATCAAACGAGTTTTTAAGGGTTATACTCACTATCATTATTAGATTTAAAATTTTGCTACAAGGAGCAAGTGAAAGAATTATTAAACTTCAACTAAGAGTTTACAAATAATTCGGTCACCGAATTACATTTGAAATCAAATCAAATTGTTAATTTAGTATGTCTGTTTTTGTTATTCGGTTTACTTTGTAATGTATTGCTGTAGTATTTTAATTTTTCATTTCGGCTTGGTGTTTTTTGTATAAAATTTTGAAAATTGTACTGAATTAATTAATTAGTATACATAAACAAATGTTGGATAAACTTACACTCATATATATTGACAAGTTAACTGAACTAAATTGATGTTTTGGTTTAGTTAATTTTGGTTGTACATCTTACGTAGTTTAGTTTGGTAAAAAAAAATTTGTTTATTTGGTCAAAACACTAATTTCAAATCACAAGAAAATCTACCAATATTAAAATGTAAATATTTAAAATACTAAAATAGTAAATTTTACTTTGTCAGTAATAAATTTTTTATTTATCAACAAAGTAATAAACACGATAAAGTATTAATATATCATTCGGTCCATAAGTATTATTATTTTTAGGATGTGCATAAATTGTTAATTTTTGAAAAAATTAATTGAATGGAATTCATTTTATGTTTAGATGCCAAAATAATTAGTTTGCAAACAATAAAATCATTCGAACATATGTTTTTTTTATAAATATTTCAAAATAATAATTATGGAACCAAATACCAAACCATTTTTGGGATGGAAAAAAAAGAAATAATAATTTGTGAAATTAAACAAATTAATTCAAATACACTAAAAGAAACCTCAATAAAAACCAAAAAATAATATTAACTGTTATTACAGTAAATATTAATTGTAATAAAAAGACACAATTACCCATTTAACGGATTAACGCGTATACTACAATTTGAACGCGGCAACCACGAATAGCGGGAGACAAAAGTTACCGTTGTAGAAACCCATCGTTCAATTCATCAATTGCTCTCATTCTTCTTATTCTCCAAGTTTTTTATATTCTCAAAAGTTGTTCTCTGTTTGTTTTTTCTATTCTGTCTCTGCTATCTTTGCTAATCCACTGTTTCCTTTGAGATTCTGATTTTAACAATGGCGGAAGCAATTGGTCTTCCTCCCGGTTTCCGATTCATGCCGTCAGATGAAGATCTCGTGGCTTCGTATCTGTTCGAGAAATCGGCAGGCTTACTTTCTCCAATAGAGGCCACTCTTGTCCCTGAATACGACGTGTACAGCAAAGAGCCTTTGGAACTTTTTGAGAAATTTGACTCCAACTCCAAACTGTGGGGTCCAGATCTTTACTTCTTCACTAAATTGAAGAAAAAGGGATCGAGAATCGATAGAACTGTTGGTGGTGCGGGCGGTGGTTGTTGGCACGGTGAAGATTTTGGCAAAAAAGTCGCAGCGGAGGGGAACATTGAGGGTGAGAAGAAGAGGTTCAGTTACAGAAACAAAGGATCGAAGCAACACAGTGGGTATACTATGCAGGAATTCAGTTTGCCTAAATTTGGATGTGAATGGGTTTTATGCAGGCTGAGGAAGAACGATTCTTCGGCAGGGTTTAGGGTTAGGGCTGACAAGAAGAGGAAATTGGAAGAGAAGAATGCTGAGGTTGTGGTGATGAATTCTGAAACTCAGTTCAAAGATAATACGATTGAAGCCATGGATAATTTTATGCAAAACTTATTCCAGATTTGAATGCTTTGGGTTCCCACTCATCACCTCCCACGTAAGTCTGCCAATCCCAATTTTTTGAGGCAATTTATGGTTAACTGAGAAAGGATGTATGTTAGTTTACAACTTTTACAATGATGAGTTCATAAGTTAATTCTTAAATTTGCTTAATTTTGTTCTTAAATGCATATACGTAGTTCAATCAATTGATATCTTTTATTATTCAAAATGGTATTCCATACTCTGTCTTTCTGCTCTGTTCTTGTTGTGTGTTTTGAAGTAACTGAGTTCATATATTACGTAATTTTCCCTGTTGAATTTTTCAAAATTACAGTCTATGGCTTATTCAACGCAAAGATTTACATTTTTTTTTCATGACAACCTTTCACTCTAATTTCGAGAGGAGAAAGGGAAAATGGCAGTTGCATATCAGGCAACTGAGACTAAAGTTTTAAACCAAAGAAATGTCATGTCTTCATTGAACTGTACAACACATCTGAATTCAGCTTCCATAACTACAAATCATATGACTTCATCTGAAATAAGTAAATGAGGGCCAATTGTTCACAAGATTACAAATTGTGATTCTTCATCTCTCTTTTCTTTTGAACAATTAGTCTTCCAGTTATCAGCAGTCAGTAGTCAGAATGAATGAGTAATGTTGTTAGGACTACTAATTATATACCATCTAATTCATACATCAAACCAAAACACAAGGAGAAATTAGTAAGATTAGTTACCTCAACAAATCAGAGGTGTGAAGATGAAGTAGATATTGAAGTCTCAATTTGGAGTACTATCACTCTATCTGTATCACCACTGCATCAAAAACTGGTATTTTAGTTTCAAACACGGCTATAGACATATCAACCACAAACTAGCATGAATTACAGGTAGAAGATATTGACCGGGTGCAATAATCATAATCCTTGGCCTTGTGGAGTTAAGTAAAACTCATATCAGTACTGGGTTAATAGCAGATCTGAACGATTTGAAATATTTTCTGGTTTCTTTTATTCAATAATCAGCTGGTCAGATTATGAAATCTTTTTCTTTTGTTTGAAAATGATTTGTTCACATGGTTGTATATATGGTAGACTTTGATCTTGCCTATCCTCAATATGGTTTCCTTTCTCTTTCTTTTTCTTGCGGTATTAATCTTTTATAGATAAGATACGCAATTTTCCTTTTCTTCTGAACAAAAAATGGCCGAAAAAACAGCCAAGTGGCCCAGTCCATCTTTAATTGCAATGTCAAGTTATATTTCGTTTTGCACAATTTGTAGTCATTGTGGTTTTTCTGTATCTCGGTTGCTCATTAAACAAAAAAACCCCAACAAAGTTTGAAGCTTTATGTGTCCTTTGTGTTTAGTTGGTCAACAGGAGGGTTTACAATAAAATATAAGACTTTATGCTCAATTACTTTCTTATTTGAATGTTGTATTTGCAATTGAACAGGGAAATTGATATAGTTTATAGGTATTCCGTCTGTTGATTATGATTATTGTAATCTGTTTATGAAGGCTTTGGATTCATCTGAAGTTTAGTCAAGTTATTTTCAACTATGTATTGATTACGTAACATAAGAAAACTTCAAGTCAAGAGGAAAAAACCATTGTTCAAAGGTCAAAACTGAAGGCCTCTTTGCGTTATTTTATTGGATTAACTAACATCTGCAGATAAATTCTTGGACAAGGACTTGTTCCCGTTGCTAGGTTATCAATCGAAACCGAATACTTTGGTGATTTAAGGGCCCTGGCCTTCACTATATTGATTGCGAAGCCGATCATACACGTGTGGATTTATAAAATTTTGATAGCTGATGCAGGGAATTTACTTCCTGCTTCATCTGATCGTGTGTTGTTTTGTGGTTCACAATATTCTTGCGGTCAGTGACGGAGACAATGGGGGGGCAGGGGGGGCGGCCGCCCCCCCTCGCCGGTGACCCTCCCCCTAAAAAATTACCGGTGATAGACTGATAGTGGACAGGGGGGGCGGAAATCGGCGAGAAGGTGGCGACTGGCAGTGGGCAGGGGCGATGGCGTTGCTGTGTTGCGACTGGAAGGGAAGAAAGAGCAAGGGAGGAGTGAATACCCGCTTAGCCCCTTTTTATGGCTTACCCTCTCTTCGATTTTCAAGACCGACTCTTTCAACCACTCAGCCCCAGAGCGCGATCCTTTGGGCAGGCGGAGCTAAGCTAGGTGGATCTACTGACAAGTGGAAGTACCGCCATCTACTGACAAGGGGACGTTTCGGCAAAGTTTGTCCGTCGACAGCTTAATCTTTCGATCTGCTTCGCCGGATGTCCAATCACCAGAAAAAGGGAAGATGGGGCGGTAGTGGGCGGCTGGGCAGTGGGCTTTGGGGATTATTTTTTTTTTAATTGAATTTCACAATTTCCTTTCCCGGTAGTGGGCTTTTTTTTTTTTTAATACCATCATGATGGGACTTTTTATGGGCACTACTCTTATTTTGTCTTATCCATATTTAAATCAATATAATATTAGAGGGACATGAATTTCCCTATATGACATGCTTAATGATTTCATATAACTAAATTACCAAAAAAAATATATATAACTACTCGTATCATTTATTTCTCTTAGAAACCATGCTTTCAACTCTTGTTACATATGCAATATGTTACTTATGTCGCAAATATTCAAATTTAGTAATTTAATATAACTATTTTTTTTAACATATATATGTGAGTATTGTCAAAATAAAATAAGTCTCGACATCTATAATTCATGATTATGATTTTTTGCTTGTATCGTTCTGTATATATTATACTTATTAAAGTTTCAGTTTATATCATGAATTTGGAAAAACTATAGCAATTTTGATATGTGACAAATATAGTTATGTCGTTTAATATGAATGACAGTTTGGTTGTTTACATCGAGAAAGAAATCTTTAATATTGTGATAATGTAGCTATTTTGCAACGCTTCCAAAATATGGATATCGACGCTACCAATTGTCGCATACTAGTTCTTGATTGTATTTGGTACTATTATGTTTATTATTGAACATTTTATTTTATTAGACGTGGAAAAAAAATTTTACTAATAAAGTCGCCCCCCCTGATGTAAATTCCTGGATCCGTCACTGCTTGCGGTCATTCTTTCTGGATTTTGTGTTGAATCATATTCAGCACCGATGAATGCAAACGTCGATAAACTTGCCATTCACAAATTGCTACTATCATATAACATTCAATGTTATGTTAAAATGTATACTTTCAGTTAATTTGAATATGATGAGAGCTTTTGCTTTACTGCATTGGTTTGACAAATACGAACTACAAGGAGTTAAATGTTTTGTATGAGAAGTAGAGGAGCCAAGGTTGGTGAATAACTGAATACATTAGTTTATAAACTCATCGGTTTTACCATCCTTTGAAGGTTGTTATTCAGGTCAAGAACCAGCAAGCAATGAGGAGATTTAAGAAGTTTCATGTACAATGTTCAAAGCTGAATTACCGATCTTCGACAAGGTACTACTCGATTCCAAACTTAATATATCTCTTCCAGTTCGAGACACGAAAAAGAAGAGTTCACTTCATGGGAAGAACTTAGCACCAGTGTACAAGTAGGCCCGTCCATAACCAGCTAGAGGTCTATGGACGGGATAAAAATCGGGTCCCTCAATACTGGTGAAAAACTCAGAAATTGTCAAACTAAAATTTCATATTTTGATTATTACACCTTATAAGAGATTAAAAAATAATGAATTCTATATTACAATATTACAAATAAAATTAAAGTTTATACGCGAAGCATTGAAATAAAAAATTTCATAAATATGTATGGAGAAATAATAGGGGAACTTTTTTTATAGGTATAAATCATAGTTCTTTTAGAGGATTAAATGCCTTTGAAAGTTTGGAAAATGAGGGTAATTGGTCATTGAAATTTTGAAGAAAGAATTGTAATTTGTAACTGAATTTTTAATTTATACAAATAACTTGTGTGTTTATGGAATTTGTACGTTGAATTCAGTTGGAATAAGTCTGGAGTTAACGTTTGGTAAAACTAAGATGAAGTATAAGTCTTAGAATGCAAGATGACCTTTAGGAATATATTTATTATTCACGTGAAATAAATTTTTGCTTAACAATTGTTTAAATTCGATTGAATAAATGCTCAGCATTAATTTCAAATCACACATTACATTTATATTTGAATTTGTTAATATTATTTTATTTGAAATTTTCTACGTAAAATAAATTCAATATTTCAAAAATGTTAATCACAAGCAAGTTTAATTGTGTGTGTTAATATGTTAAAATACTTTTCATCTTTATATTAATATCACAAAATTCTTAACCTTCAAATGTTGTATTTTTTCCTGACTCTTCATCACTATTTGATCGAAATTAATATATGCTTGATCCAGTTGTGATAAAAGCAAAAATAATAGTACAAACTCATATATAAAGTACTTTGTGAATAATAGCTACTAGGTAAAAAAAAATATCCATAAAGTAATTTCATTTTTGTAGTTACTTTAAAATTTCACATAATCAAATTTCATATCATAATTAGAAATAGAATGATTAAAAAAAAGAAATAAGAGTAACCATAATTTGTGAAATAGAACAAATTAATCATAATATAGCTCATCCAAACACACACAAAAAAACCTCAATGAAAACAAAAATAATTATAATACATATGTTTTTGAAATATATAAAGGGGCATTTCAAAAACAGAGAAACTGTTATTACAGTAAATATTAATTGAGAAAAAGACATGATTACCATTTAATGTATTAACGCGTAAATTACAAATTGAACGCGACAAGTGAGAATGGCGGGAGAATACGTTACCGTTATACAAACCCGTCCTTCTTGATCTCCAAGTTTTTTATTTTCTCAAATCTTTTGTTTCTTTTCTCTGTCTCTCTGCTCATTTCCTGTTTCCTTTGAGATTCTGATTTCAAAAATGGCGGATGCATTTGATCTCCCTCCCGGTTATCGATTCATGCCGTCAGATGAAGATCTCGTGGCTTCCTACCTGTTCAAGAAATCGGCAGGCATACTTTCACCCATAGAGATAGAGGCGAATATTGTCCCTAAATACGACCTGTATGGAAAAGAAGAGCTTGGGAACTTTTTGAGAAATTTGGATCCAATTCCAAACTGTATGGTCCAGATCTTTAGTTTTTCACTATATTGAAGAAAAAGGGTTCCAGATCCGATAGGTCTGCTTGTGGGGTGGGCGGTGGTTGTTGGCACGGTGAAGATTCCGGCAAAAAAGTGGCAGCGGAGGGGTACGTTCAGGAGAGAAGAAGAGGTTAAGTTACAGAAATAAAGGATCGAAGCAACTCAGTGTGGGTACACTATGCAGGAATCCAATTGAACGAAATTTGGCGGCGAATGCGTTTTATGCAGGCTGAGAAAGAACAAATCTTTGGCAGGGGTTAGGGCTGATAAGAAGAGGAAACTGGAAGAGAAGAATGCTGAGTTTGTGGTGATGAATTCTGAAAGTCAGTTCACAGATGATACAGGAATTGAAGCCATGGATATGAGTTTACACAAAGCTTATTCCAGATTTGAATGATTCGGATGCTAACAAAATGAGCAAGTTGAATGCTGAGATTGTAAGGCCATGGCTTGATCTTATGCAGAGGCTATTGGATTTTTTAATTATTATGACTCCCACTGTAAATCCCAATTTTGTAAGCAAATTTATGTTAGTTTTTACAATTGGATTTCTCTACAATTTTATTATATAGAAGACAGTTGCAATCTCTCTCTATATTTTGTAATTCAAAATGGTATTCTATCATGCACCTTTGAAGCAACTCTGTTCATATGTTTCTTATAATTTGCCCCGTTGAATGCTTCAAAATTACAATCTATGACTTGGTCAAAGCAACAAAATTTCTTTGTTTTTCTTGTTTTCTTGACAACCCTTTTAACTCTAAATTGCAACAGAAAGAAGCCAAAATTGGCTTTTGCATTTCAGGTAATTTATCAGTATACGTTTCAACTGTAACTTTGATCAATTAGAAAAGAAACATTTTTTATGTTACCGATTAAGCTCATTGAATTGTACAGCAGAGCTGAATATTCAGCTTTACATTTCAATGAATCATTTGTCTCGATATGACACAAGTAAATCAGGCAAATTCTTCATAAGGTTACAAATCGCGATCCTTCTCTTCTTCTGTCACTTCTATTGATCGATCAGTCTTCGAGTCATCAGCAGTTGGATAGTTAATCTATCATGCGATCGAGTCGGTAGTTAGAACCAATGAGATGCTTTGTTAGAACTAGTAACTATATACCATTCTACTCATACATCGATAACAGAATGCAACACGAAATGTGGTTAGATTAGTTACCTCGGCAAATGCAGAGGAAGGGTAGTTAGTGAAGTCTCAGTTTGGAGTACTATCAGTATCACCACTGCATAAAAAACCGGTAATTTAGCTTCAAACACATCATCTATAACCAAATCAACTACAAACTAGCATGAATTACATGAACAAGAAATTAGCCATTTCATTATTATTCTTATTATGATAACAACATATTATAAATGCACCGGATACAATAATCATAGTCCTTGGCCTTGTTGTGTCAAGTAAAACTCATATCAGTACTCGGTTAATAGCAGACCTGAACGATTTGTTTCTTCTCCCTCTCCTCTAATCTCGATCCAGGCTGGTCCATCCTTGGCTACAAGTGCACGAACCTCAGTTCGCACAAGCAGTCGCCTTTGAATAGACAAATGAATTACAAGCAATTGTTTTCCCACAGCCAAAAGATTGTGCAATCTTAATGGATCAATTAATGGATAATGTTTTCAGCTACATAGCCTAACAGTACACGCCACGGCCTGTGCCCAAAATTTGAGCCTTGCCTTTACATCTTCTGGATGATCACCTAAAAATGGAAGATAATGAGTTATAAATGAGATCATTAATACCAAAACTCCATCAAAGAGCGCAGCAGACAAAGACTTTTCCATCACTACATAATTTGGCATCAAGAAGTCATCTTGAGTCATATGAACAGATTTTAATAGCACAATTTGTCTTTACAATTATGATATCAGACAATCCTTTTGAATCAAAACCAATAGTATTTTACAAAAACCAAATTACATCAAGATTTGCAAAGACCAAGCATAGACCTCATCATTTAACTAGCCTATCACAGCTTGGAATCCAAATCCAAACAAATCATAGAACGAAGCATCGAACTTTCCAGTCAAAAACCCCAAATTAAAGAACATATAAAGCAGATCAAATATCTAAGAAAATACAGTTAAAAGAAATCAATGAACTCACCAGGGCTGGAGATCTTCCAATTAGCAATAGGACCAGAAGCAGATTCAGGCGCAGTAGGAGAGTTAGTCTCTGGAGATTTGTTGTGTTCATCAAGAAATTTCTGGCTCATAGAGTAACAAAGCTCAAGAGCAGGCAAAGTATTGCAAAGTTCAGGGATCTCATCATAGCTGAAACCAAATCCAAGATCCAAACACCCTTTCAACTCATCAAGATCATCATCGGTCAAGCTCTTTGTCCTCATCAAATCATCCTCATTATTCTCCTTAGATACCTCAACATACCCTTCAAGCAACACCTGATTCTTCTTCTTCTTGGATCTGTAGCTTGATCCGAAACTGCTTCTACTGTTGATTGTGCTGCTCCTGCTCCTGCTGATGCTGTTCTTGGCGTTCTTTTGGCTACTTTTATTGACTTTGTTCCATATTTCATCTGTTTCTAGATCAAATACTCCATTTTGATCAAAGTTTGAAACTTTAATGTGGGTTTCTGCTATTTCATCTTCTTGTTCATTTGCCAATGGTTTGGAAGAAACCCAAGAATCTTGTTCTGAAGACATGCCCACCCTATTTTTTTCTTCTTTGTTTCTGTGTTTTTTTCTCTCTCGGAGGTGCTTGTGAGAGGGTGATTTTAGGTGCTTTTAAAGCTGCATCCAACTAAAAAGAAACAAACTTTTTCTTCTAAAATAATTTTAAAATGTTTTTATAAAAATTTTCCGTATTTTGATGGGGATGGAGTAAGAAAAAATGGTTATATACAAGATAAATGAGATGGATGCATCAGTTAGTTAGGATGAATGAAACAAAAAGGTTAAATGTATAGGATAGTTCTCCGACTCATATAATTAACTTTTCAAATTTTCAAAATTGATTTAATTTTTAAAAAATTATTATTCTTCTATCTAATCAGGAACTGACAAGTTCCGAAATAAGTTTGTGTATTTTTACCATTGTTTTAAAAAATGTTAGGCGCTAGTTAGGCGGATTGAGCCTTCGGAAGTCTAGGTGAGGATTAGTCACTAATCATGGATCTAGACGCTAATCGATGTCAGGTGACGATTCTTAAAATAATGCCTAGACGGGATCTAAATGGACCTGAACAGGTATTTTTAAAACAATGATTTTTACGGGATTATGGGGTTACGAAAACCTTTCAAACACTAATACCTTAATCTACATTATTTTTTTCGAATTGACTTTGTTTTGTGAACTTATCTTAACTCTTTCAATATGCATATAAACAGTACTAAACTGAATTAAAACATAAAGAAAGAGGAGGTCAAGTGTAAGATGAAAAAAAGGGAAGAGTGCCAGCTGTGAAGGTGGAAGTGGGTGATGATGACCGGAAGCAGAAGAGGACACGTAGTGGGCAGTGAACAAATCAAAGACGAAAGACTCAGACCACACTTAACGGGGACCACCATGTGCCCAATATGATGCTCTTGTTTTATTTGTTTTGTTTCTATCTTCTATATGTGAACCTGCTTACTCCTATTTTATTTTTTATTTCATCTTTTTTCATTACTATTATTATTTGGCCGAATAAATATACAACTCCACAAATTTAACTAATCACTTCTACATTTATTAATAAACAATTTTTAATATCAATTTAATCAAAGAATATTAATTTGTTTCTAAATTCTATGCGTCAAGTAGGTTCTAACAGAGGAAGAAAATTTAAAAAAATGTTAAACTATGAAATTATCTAGAAGGTGATATGTAAATCGAGAGAATTAATTATGTTACAAGTCTTTTTATCTTTTCAACCTTAAATAATTTTAAATGTTTGATTAGCAATGAGACAGAAAAAATAACAATAAATCCAAAAAATTACTATATATTAGCCACCTGTTACCCTATGTTTGAAAATATAATTCAAGAGACATATAAAAAGTGTTTTGCTCCCTTAACCAAATTTATGTTTATAACAATTTTGCACTAATATAATCAAGGGCGGAGCTAGAGGGGGGCTGGTGGGGCACATGCCTCACCGAATTGCAGGAAAAGTTAGGGTGGATCGAAACCTCCTTAATTTATTATTATATACTAAATAAGTATAACATGATATAAGAAAACAGTAACGAACAGATGGTTGGGATATTAATATATGTCTCTGACAGTTAGAGATTGAGTCCTAGTCTTCCATGTTTCTTTTTTTTTTATCTTTTTTATCTTTTAATGAAAAGTGGAACAATTAATAAACAAATTACATATTTTAGATCAAATTTTCATGCTTTAATAGTGTAATAATAAGTTCAAAATTTTAAATAAATAATTTTCAAATGAAAACAACTTTTAGATTAAATTACATATTTTGGATCAAAGTTTAGATCAACTCTTCAAATGAACAACTTTTTTTATCTTTTAGTGAAAAGAAATAGAGTTTAGATCAAATTTTCATATTTTAGTAGTAAAATAAGTTCAAAAATTTTAATGATTAAATAAATAAATCTTCAGAAATTGTATAAAAAATTATACACGAGTCTATCACATGAGGTAACTAATTTCGACAAAAACTCTATTTGTTAATTTGGTCAGTTCTCATTTTTTATTTTGTTTCCATCTCTGTGAAAAACCTTCCCTATACCGGAGTTGGTGGGTTTTATTGTAAGTCATACTTTCGAGTTTGACTCAATTTTATTTTCGTAAATAATTGTACCCCCGAACTCCAAATCTTGGATCTAACACTGATAATACATGAGGTTTAATGTGTACATTGAGAAGAAATTAAAGGCTTATAATTCATTTTTAATATTGTTTTTCATAATATCAAACATGTTATCAACGTGCGTTTTTTCAAGTAATATGCTCTCGCATAGTTTTAGAAAAGTAAACGGAAACTAATAACAATGACCCCAAACTCGATTTGAAAGAACAAATTAATATACAGAAATAAAGAATCATATTCTCCCAATTTGTGAAATAGTTGTCTGTCTTCGGATAACTGAAAAAACATGTCATTGGCTAGCGAACAAAATAGAAACCAGTGGATGTGTCTTCTTGGTTTTTTAATTTTAATATATGATGATTGATGAATGATCTAGAACAAATAAATATAATGGACATTTAATTTCTAATAATATTTTATAAATAATGAAATAGTAAGAAATAATAGGCCTTCGACTCAACCAATCCTACACAAATTTTACTTTTTTTTTTTGTTATTCACATTGTATGAACGATATTAATGTCAACTAACTGCGTTAGATTTTATTAAATGAATATAGATATTTTTCCATATGGAAAATGCGGACTTCACATTCAAGTGATCAATATTGAATGTTGATAATTGAAGCTTAAATTTAAATTTTATAAAGTCATTATTATGAGTTATTATAAAAAAAAATCACATTTATCAGTCATTCTATCTTTCGAGGTATTCGCAAATTTCAATTGCAGATTAGGTTGAATGTGAACATGATCTAAAGGTGTGGAAAGGTGTCGCCCACCGTTAAAACTCAACCGATACATCTCGATGTGAAAATGAAAAAATTATCGAATTAGAGGATTGTTGGAATTGTTTTATAGAATTTTTTGGCATGTAATTAAGACGTGATTTGGACTGTTTTCTAACTAATATCATTTCCCTTTGGAGAATCCAATTTTGACAAATTTTTAGGATACTTTTTATTAATTTATTTTTTAGAAGTTTCATTACAATGAAAGAAAAAAATTCAATTGTTTCATTTTTTTTACTAAAATTTTTGAAAGGAAAAAGGTGTTTCCATTATACATAAGTAATGAGAAAAAGATATAGAGATCACGTATAAATGTAATTAATTTAACTGATTAATTTACTTCAAATGATACATGCATCCTAATGCAATAGGGACAAATTTCAGGATCATATATTCAAATTAAATTGGATGAAAATCTTTTAAAACCGATTTGATATGTTTGGCATGCTTTGATTTGAAATCTGAACTTTACTTTCAATTATTAGAAAATCATTAATGTTTCACTTAGTTTGTTGTACTTGTGACATTCTATGTCATTGTATCTTATTCAGTCGCGCGATCGATATTTGAGAATAATTTTGAATATGTATGCATTTAATCATTTATTAGAAAGTTCGGCTCTATGCTGTAATGTATCTTTTAATCTTTATAATTAAAGATCCACAAAAGTTTTTAGTTTTATTTGAGTACGTATAAGAAATGTCATTATAGCCTATAGGTAGCTGTTTTGCTGGTCAACGGTGGTTGTGGCTAACTTAGCTTCAATTGGGAAGGCAGCCACCTATTATTGAGGTTAGGTGTCCATATGCTTTCATTGCATAATAATAACATTCAATAATAAAATAAAATATTTAATAACATATATGAGTATTAAACTAACCGGAATTTTATAAAGTAATAATTACATTATCTTTTTTATTGTTAGATGAGTAACATAAAATTTGATTGAACAAGGACAAAAGAAAAATAGATATTTCGTTTCTGTAAAAAAAAAACATATAGACTAATTTATTATATGATCAATTATTTATAACAATGGTCATTATTCAATGGCATTTATGTTTTTAACTATTTTTAATTTTTTTATTTATAATGATTACTTTCATTTCATTTTGAAGTTATAAAATAAAAACTTTCGATAAAAGATGGATTGAGTCAATTAATAATTTAGTAAAGTCTAATATTCATATATCAGTCATATATTTACTATTTAATAACCTAATGTCCGATATATGCTATTGTAAATAATTTGTCATTTTTTTTATGATGAACAAGATATAATGGTTAATCGATTAGTTAATGTAGAAAAGATTAAGGGGTTTATGCGATATTTTGCAATAGATAAGGGTGTGTGTGATGTGGGATGTTTGTGGCTATTAAGAGAGAGGGTCCACAAGGAGGGGATAAGTGACTCCCAAAAATCATTATTAAGAAATTAAATAAATTGACGAAAAGTGACTATAAATTTTATTGGAAATAGAAGAAAACTGATTTGATAAGATAAGAGAGATACAGTATAAATCCTTTGTCTTCACATGAGAAGTGCATCCATTTATGCTTATCGCCTTATATTTTATATATATTTTAAAAATTACATATATTATGAATATATATTTATAATGAGATTTTGTTAACCTCAAATATCAATTTTGAATTTTCAGTTATTCATAAAAACAATTTAGTTATAACATACAACTAGTTAAATAATTGTATATATGTGTTAATAAAAAACAGAAAAAATGATCGAATACAATAAATAACATTTGCAATAATTAATTATAACCGGAACTATTTTAGATCTTCTATAATTTGGAAACAAAACATCTAACCAATATAAAATTTATTTTTCAAACATATTAATGATATTATTACATATTAATTGTAATAATTTTAAGAAGCCTATAATAAAAGACCTCAATAATGGTTTACTTTTCAGGAAAAAAATCCTCAAATCTATAGAAATTTTATAATTTAATTTTTACACGGGTTACTCTATATCCGTTATAGGATATCATAATATTAATTTGACAAAAGTTGATGCTGTAAGAATTATTTAGCTTCTTGTGTACATACTTCCTTTTTTCTCTATTTTTATAATATTTTCATTACTAAAATATTATGAGTAGAATTCAAGATTGTTTTTTGCGTAATTAGAATTCGAGAACTTAATTGTTCAAACTCTCGATAAATTTTGGTATATTTTTTCATTAAATTAAAGTTATTAATATATCACTTTATTTCTAAATAAAAATTAATGACGGTTTTGATGACTAATTTTATCAGCGATTATTTATAAACTCAAAGACAGATGCACTTGTATGGTAACGGGTCTATGGACCCTATTTTTATATTTAAATAATTACTTATAAGTAAAAATTTAGAACCTATGAAAATAAGCATATAGATCTCACATTTTAAGAATTAACTAATAAATGAGTTTAAATACAAATAAAATGCACTAATAATTTAATATATTTTACATTAATTTCCTTTTTTTTTTTTAATTTTTGGAGTTAATCAATTGCAATTTTTATATGCAAACTTGTTTACATTTGTTCAAAATTTTAAATTTTTGTTATGTAAATTTTTAAACCCTATGAAAATACAATCCTGGATTCGCCATCGTGCAAACTCCTCTTTAATTTGTTGTAATTGATTATATACGTGGTTATTGAAAAACAAATATAAAAAAATAATGGTATTTCAATTCAAAACATAGAATACACTAGCATTAATTGAATAACTATGGACGTAACGTAATGGATGTGGTCCGACAAAAAAAATAATATGTTTTAGAGCTAAAACAACAAATGCTGCTTTGAGTACATTGAACTTCTACTAATTGCTATCACATCCAAACGTAAATATCTAATTATTTAGTTCATGTATTCAATCTTAATTATTGATTTATAATCTTTTTATACGTATTCATCTTATACATTTCGTACTTATTTAAAAATCAATTAATCAGGATATGAAAATACATATCGCGGAATAAACATTCTCAGATCGCTAAAAAACATTAAAGAAACATTCATCACAAAGAACAAACGATTTTTTACTTGGTTCCCTCTAATCGGGTTTTAAAGCCGATTCCACGTGAGGTACATCCAAGGATCTAAAGGAGTTGCTTTTATTGATTGCTTTAATGGCCAGAGAAACAAACTAGAGTTTTCAGTTTAAGAACTCTAAAGAACTAAAAGCCCAAAGAATCACAGTAGAAAACAGAAAAGAGATGAAGAGAAACAAACGAATACAAAGCATACACAAAACTAAGCCACACCTCTGGAAATCAAAGCAGGAGCCCAATATATTTGTTACTAACCGACTTCAGTTGAGAAACCGACTTCAGCTACCTTAATCATAGCCCTTGAATCCGATCAGCGATCAACAGGAGTAAGACATCGAGCGACGCACACAGAGAGAAACCAAAGAAGGCAGATAACAAAAATGAACCCTAAAACTTAACAACCCGATAAAAGCTCACCCTAATACAAAACGCACAGCTTTGTAATGGCATGCTTTTACACAGCTTATTAATCGAACAAAATTACAACAGAATGGGCTTAAACTAGACTGGGCTTTTACAACAAAATTAATGGACATATTTTCCTAACATTCTCCACCTTGGCCATTAATACCTCCAAATAAAAGCCTTCTCACTTCTGCTAAGTAGAAAAGGAAATCACCAACTTCAGGTATTGGAAGCACCATTTGACACACAGTCAAATGATACCAGTCCAATCTTCTTAAGTGCTACCTGAAATTTATCAACAGAAACAAGCTTAGTAAAAACATCAGCAGGATTTATGCTAGTATGTATCTTTTCCACACAAACAGAACCATTAGCAACTACATCTCTCACAAAGTGCATTTTAATATCAATGTGCTTGGTTCGTTCATGAAAGACAGCATTTTTACACAAATGTATTGCTGATTGAGAGTCACAA
>CAOJBI010889621.1:0-10067 GCA_948277035.1 Euphorbia corollata | reverse complement strand
TCAAGGCAAGAACCATGACCAGATCTGAGCCGCCAAAGTTAATCCCGAACACAAGGGACAGAGCTTGAAAAAAGCTTGATTTTCAACCCATTAGGATGGGCTTTCAACGGACTTCCGGCGAAGAGCCGGTTAAAACGACTTCCGGCGAAAAAACCGGCGAGAAAAGAGGCCAACGGTCACTACCTTTGAAAGATGAAAGTGAGCCGCATACGAGAGAGCTTTGATAAACAAAGCTTTGAAACTCCATGGAGATGAAGAAGGGTTGAAGGAGAAGGGAGGGCAAACCCATGTGAATGGGTTTTCTAGAGAGAAGGGAGACCTTCTCTCTCTAGATTAAGGTTACATTGTGTCCGTTTTTATTTCAAATATTAAACAATAGACCTGCAGCTAAATAACCTAACTATAAAAATTAAAAACCAAAAGAAAATGCAAATCTATTTATTTGATCTACTATAAGGTTCTGACATGACAAAAAAAAATTTAGTAACGTGGAGGTGGAAGCAACCATTGAGAACCCATAATATGGCTAAGGTCGAGAAACTTTGTAGCTTCGGTTGCTGTTAGTTGTTTGCTATATTTACGCCCGCTAGGCTCAGCTCCAGGTCCTATATTTCGGAATTCTCCGAAGCACATATTTCTGCAAGCATAAACCCATAAAAGTTAAATAAAAATGGACTAACATATTACCAAGTATATATGTGGATTATAAATAGCTGCATATATACTCTGGAGTGAAGCCATGATTGTTCCAAGCTTGAGGAAGAATAGCATTGCTCATGTATGTGTAAGAATAAACAACTTCAGCCATTTTCACCCATGCTCTTCCTAAGTAAGCATCGCTTTTTCCAGTTCCAGTTATGGTGCAATGCACGAATGAGAATCCTGAATCGGAATTACTCTCCTGTTTTGCTTGTGCTGCTATCGTTGTCCTCCATTTTTCTGCTATTATATGTAGCTCCGCGTTCTGCATTTATATATCTGGTATTATAATTTGACTGACTTCAGAATATATTATCTCAATGAGAATACTTGCACATGCATTAATTAGTAACATACAGATTACCAGATATAAGGACTTGCCAGTACTCCCGAAAATGAAATCAACAGTGCCTTCAATGTAACAGTCTTTAAAGAAGTGATGACCCTTTTCGTCAAATAATGTGTCTTGATATCCTTACATTTTGCAGTTATATATAGCCGCCTTGTCGCCCCCAGCCTGAAAGCAAGCGCTTGAGCACCAGCCATAGCTTCACTTGCAGTTGGCCTCGGTAAAGAATTCTATTTTATTTCCAAAAAAAAATCAGTAATTGGGTGTTACCGTTTCATTTTACATAATATCACCCAATGTTTTCATAACCGTACCGGATATTAAACCGGTGAAGTTTCTGGTACGCGATATTATCGGTATGATCGGTGGTATAACTGGAAGTTATACAGGATATTTAATTTCATGAAATATATTTTATATATAAAAATACATTAATATCTATATGTATATAATATAAATATGAGAAACTATGTTATTTCAGTTTATATCATTATAATTACGTCTTAAAAGTATATTTTACATTATCATTATATTTTACATTATCATCATTAAGGTTAGGATTATGGTTAGTTTCTCATATTTATATTAAAAGTCAGCACACACAGTTAGTATTTCCAGCTGGGATGGCTTTAACGGTGTCAGTTATAGTTGTATAATCTCCACTTTCGTCTATTCTTACGTTGATCATTTTAGGAGTGGCCGCAGCTTTTGCAAGGACAAGATCTAACGTTGCTTTACGCTGTAAAAAGGGTAAAACATTAGCTGTGAACCACTGGTTTATCTGTGATTTAACGGCTGGAATTGCTACTTTATCATCACAATTAACTGTGACTAAAGTAATTAAAATGCTAATCAATGTCGAGTAGTAGAATTTAGGGATAAATATCATCTTAATCACTTGATTTGATTTATTTTTTGGCGGTTTTGTTTGATTTGATTTTGATTTAATTATAAATGTAATCGCCTAGAAAAAATGAATGGAATTATATTAATGATGGGTTAATTCTGTAAATTAAATTCGCATTCGGGTCTCGCCATTTCCTGCTTCGTTTCTCTTGAACGGAGAACTAAAGATGACCGTTGTTTAATCTTTCTTCTGATTTTCTTTGTCTTCAATTTCCCCTTTTCTATAACCATTTTATGTAACAGCTAGACAAATGTAAACGCCGATCTTTTTCCGTTATTTGTGATGGGTGTCCCTGTTTCCTCCTCTATTTCCCGATGGAAGGCCGATCTGTGTTCCGGTAGCCCGAATCCGCCCTAGTGAGTTTTAATTCTCTGCTTGTTTGTTTTTGGGATTGTGTATGTTTAATTTTACTGTTCGGAGTTCAGAAATCCAAGTTGAATTTGTTGTTTTTGGTGGGAGTTATAGCTGATTAAGGGTATTTAGTATGTGGGTTGCTCGTAATTGGAATCATGGCAGCGTGGGTGTTTCTTTTTTTGGAAATTTTGGGGGAGAAGTGAAGCTGATCATGTGAATTTTAGATTTTTTTTCCAGCATTTTTCTTTTAATTATGGTGTCAAGAGAATTGATTTAAGTGGAAAGCTTTGACTAATTATTTGAAGGATTCGGTTTCTTATCGTTCTGTTAATTTGATGGACGAGAGCTTTTTTTATAAATGATGTCAAGGAGAGACTCTGCTTCGTATCTCTTGATATGGCTCGTGATTTGTAGATTGCTGGGTGACATGACTCGTCGCCATTAGGGTCTTTCCCAGGGCTTTGCCGCCGCTAGGGTCCATTTTTTCCAAGGCTTCACCATCGTTGGGGTCCGTCTCTCCCAAGGCTTCACCGTCATTTCGGTCTCTTCTCTCCCAAGGTTTTGCCACCGTTTCTATCTGAGTGTATTATTTTGGAATTGATGTGGTCTTGATCAATAGCCATGAATTGCATAAGTTGGAATTGCTGGAAGAGGGTGGAGTTAGGTTCTCGTACTTCTTTGATTTCCGATGCTGAGGGGATTTCAAGATGTACTTTTTTATCTTTTGGGACGGGTTATGCAGACGAGCAGACTCGCCGAGAGCCATGAGTTTGTTTGCTTGGAATTGTTGTGGTCTGGGGTCTCCCACAATAATTCCTGAGTTGAAGAGATTGGTGACAGTTTTACATCCGAATGTTATGTTTTTGTCTGAGATTCATTGTCCTCGTACCAAGATCGAGGATGTGTGTGTTCAGTTAGGTTTTGTTAGATTTTTTATGGTGGAGGGTGTTCGCTCGGGTGGTGGATTGGCTTTGCTTTGGGATGCTTCATCTCAATTGGCTTTGTTAGGGTACAGTACATTTCATATTGATGTGTCGATTACTTTCGACCATCGAGATTCGAGGTTTATCGGTTTCTATGGTCATCCTCAGAGGCATCTTCGTCATCAGTCTTGGAGTTTATTACGCCACTTGTCGTTTAGTAATTCTCTTCTGTGGCTGGTTATGGGTGATTTTAATGATCTTTTGAGTTTTGATGAGAAGTTGGGGGGTGAGCCTCATCCGACTTCCTCGATTATCCAGTTTCAGAGTGCTTTGGATGATTGTAGCTTGTCGGATATTGGTTTTCATGGTTCTCATTTCACATGGCATAGAAGTCAGAATAGGTTTGTGGTTTTACAGGAGTGATTGGACAGGGGTGTGGCAACGGTTGAGTGGGTTGAGGTCTTTTCTCATTATGCCTTGCTTCATGTTGATATGGCATCTAGTGATCATGATGGCTTACACTTACATCTTGATCGCTCAGATTTTTCGATGCAATGAAGGTTTTTTCGGTATCGTAATGATTAGAGTTTGGATTATGGTTATAGGGCTTTTGTGGAGGATTGTTGGGATTTGAGGGGGGTAGCTTCTTTTACTGAGAAGATGGATGGTGTGAGACATGTTGTAAAGGGTTGGTGGTCGTCTAAGGAGTGACAGGTACAGTCTCGTATTAAGGACTGTTATCGTACTGTAAATGAGAGTAAGGCTCGATCTGATGCAGCTTCTACTGGTTCGTATTTGCTGGCTCGCTAGGAGCTGAATGGTATTTATCGTGATAGGGAGTTGGTTAGTAAGCAGTTGGCTAAAGTTAGGTGGCTGAAGTGTGGTGATAACAATACTCGATTTTTTCATTAGTATGCCTCTGCTTGTAAGCACAAAAATAGTATTGAGTATTTGCTCGATGACTCGGGTGTGAGGTTAGAGTGGGATAAGGGTTTGGAGGGATACATTGAGTCCTTGTATAGGGATCTCTTTTCCGGGGGAGCGAATTTGGATGTTATTCTGGTTGACCATATTTCTACATGAGTTTCGCCTGAACAGAATATTGATTTGTGCTGCCCTATTTCTAAGGAAGAGGTTCAGGTTGCTGTTGTCGCTATGCATCCTGATAAGGCTCCTGGTCCTGATGGCTTCAATCCAGGTTTTTATCAAAGTTTTTGGCCTGTTATTGGTGATGAGTTGTTTGGTTTTATTTCTCGCATTCTTTGTGATAGTTCTATGCCTCCTGAGCTATTTGTAACTAATATTGTGTTGATCCTGAAGATTAAGAATGCTAGTCGACTCTCTGATTTTAGGCCTATTGTCATCTGTAATGTTATTTATTGTATTATTGCTAAGGTTTTAGCAAATCATTTGAAAAGGGCTTTGGATGGTCTTGTGTCGGAAAACTAGAGTACTTTTATTCCGGGTCGTCTTATCATCGATAATATTATGATTGCGTATGAAGTGGGTCATGCTTTACATAGGAAGAAGAGTGGGGTTGGGGGTTTGATTGCTTTGAAACTGGATATGTCTAAGGCATATGATCGTATTGAGTGGGTGTATGTTAAGGCAGTTCTTTCCCGCATGAGGTTCTGTTCTCAGTGGATTGATTGGATGTTGATGTGTATTCCTTTTTGGTTTCATATTCTTTTTGGTCATCTGGGAGAGTTTTTGGTTCGATTTTTCCTAGTCGTGGTCTTCGGCAAGGGGATCCCCTCTCCACTTACTTGTTTATTTTGTGTGCTGAGGGTCTTTCTGCGGCTCTATCTCGGTTGGAACGTGAGTCCCCTATTCATGGTTGTCGAGTTTCTAGCTCAGCTCCTTTCATTTCTCATATTTTCTTTGCGGATGATAGTTTTCTCTTTTTTGATGCTAAGTTGAGTGAATGCCAGCAGATTAAGGATGTGTTGTATGCGTATGAGAGAGCTTCGGGGCAAATGATTAATTTTGAAAAGTCTTCCATCTCGTTTAGTGAGAATGTGGGTGTTTTTAATAAACAGTTATTCTGTGATTTTTTTGGGGTGTCTGAAATGAATGCCTCGTCTAAGTATTTTGGTATGCCATTTGCTATTGGTCAGAGTAAGATTGCTTCTTTTGGATTTATTCGGGATCGGATTTGGAAGCGAATTAATTCATGGCGTATGAAGTTTCTTAGTTGGGGTGGGCGAGAAGTGTTGATTAAGTCTGTTTTACAGTCTATTCCATCTTATTTGATGTCTTTGTTTCGTCTACCTGTTTCGTTGTGTGACTCTATTCGTAAGATGTTGAATTCCTTTTGGTGGGCATCTAATAATGGTGATAGACGGGGTATCCATTGGCAGAGGTGGGAGTTATTGTGTTTGCTGAAGGCGTAGGATGGTATGGGATTTCCGGATTTGGGGGACTTGAATACTGCTTTATTGTGCAAGCAACTTTGGCGTTTTCTTGTATTTTCTGATATCTTGGTTGCTCGTATCTTTAAGTCCTGGTATTTTAGACAGGGTGATGTGCTCTCAGCTTCTTTATCTAATTCTCCAAGCTCTCGAATCCATATTATTAGGGATGCCTGGGTTAAGCATGTGGATAGGACTGTTTTGAATGGGCGTGAAGGTTTGTATTTGGATGGCATGTTGGTAGCTTTTTTAATTGAAAATGGTGCTTGGAATTCATCTCTCATTCGTGAGTGCTTCAACGATCATGAGGTAATGTTGGTTCTCAATACTCTATTCCCAACTTCTACTAGAAGTGATTGTCCTTTTTGGCCTTTTGAGCCTAGCGGTACCTTTTCGGTTAAGAGTGCTTATCGCGTTTTGTCTGTTGCTCGATGTGATGGTCTACCTGTGGTTGGTTTTGATTGGAAAAGGTTTTGGAAGATTCCTATCGCTCCAAGGATTTGAGTTTTTATTTGGAGAGTGATTAAGGATGTGATCCCTGTCCATCCGAGGTTGTTTCAGCGAGGAATTGATAATAATTCGATATGCCACATGTGCTTTCTTTGCGAGGAGTCTATTTCTCATTTACTGCTACATTGTCATTTTGCTAGAAGAGTTTGGCACCTTTTTTACTCTAGTTTCTCTTTAGATGTGGGGGTTTCGTTTGTTGAGTGGTTTGGTGATATGATTTGTTTGAAATCGGTGAAGGATATTAGTTTCATTTGTTTCATCTTGTGGTCTATTTGGATTGCTCATAATAAACCTGTTTTCCAAAGGATTCACTCTCGTCCTTCCTCGGTTTATAGGTGTGCCTCGGAGATGGTGAGTGGTCTTGCTGTAGCGGATGTTGGAGGTGATCAGGTGGTGGATGCGGCCTTGGGTGGTGCGGTTTCGTCTGTCTGGGAGCCTCCATTCTTGCCTTTTATCAAGTGTAATTGTGATGCTGCAATCTTTGATGATGGTGCTAAGGTTTGCTTTGGGATCATGATTCGTGGTGCAGATGGTAGTTTTATTGTTGCTCGCTTGGGTTTTCTTCCTTCCCATTGCTCTATTCTTGAGGCAGAAGCTCTTAGTGCTCGAGAGGCTTTATCCTGGTTGAAATCTCTAGGTTTATCTTATGTGATTTTAGAGATGGGTAACAAGCTCCTCTATGAGGCTCTTCTTGCAAATTTAAATGGCTCGTCTTATTATGCTGATTTTGTTAAAGATTGCATTTCTTTAGCCAGTCTTTTTGTTTCTATTTCTTTTAGCTGGACTAGACGGGATGCGAACTTTATTGCTAATTCATTGGCTCGGTTTGTCCTTTTTTATGAGGTAATGGGGTCCTGGCTTGATAATCCCCTTGTTTGTGTTACTCATCTCTTTTCTTCTTAATGCAATTCTTTTTATTTAAAAAAAAAAAGAATTCGAAACCAAAAAATAAAAAATCCTAAGAACATAAACTAATTGAAAATTAATAAAACTAGTTAATCCTTGCTCCATTGAATCGGCCTTGCTTAAATAGATGTGAAGTTGATGCTTTTCCTAATTAGTCTTGAATAGGAAGTCTTTGTGTCCTTTCCTCTTTAGGCTTCTCCTCTTTAGTCTTTGACTTGGAATCAATTACAGTTGAGTTTATCATTTCCCAAATAGTATTTAATTAGGAAAATAACTCCATTTACTTGCTTGACACTCTTTCCAACATAGACTTCTTCCCAAGTACTGATTCCAGACTGATTTTGACTTGATTTCTTCACCAAAATGCTGAGTATAACATTCTAGAATCTTCTATGATTTGCGGAAATCACTGGGACTTGCTACCGATCTCGGTCCATGCACGGAGATCTCGGTAAGATGCTTATTTTTGGATAGAATATTCATCTTTTCTCTAAATTACCTTCTAGACCTGAAATAATTGAAAACAGTAGTAACAAAGCCCATAAAGATTAAAAACATGTTCAAAAAGATATATAATTATGCATAAAAACATGTTGGATTTACAACTTATCACCTAGTATATGGAAAAATTCAAAGACGAGTACGAGGAGATGAAATTGAAGAAATCCATGTACTATGATACTCTTGACATGTTTAATGGAAAAAAGCCAATACAAGCTGTATCCTCGTCTTCTTCTATCAATATGATTCGGATAGGGAGCACATACAATTCAATCTTCTCTCACATTTTACAAGTCAATGTTGTCGCTCAACCATGAGAAGAAGCACCATCCATGCAATGGCCATTCACAATAAAAGAATTAGTGGTTACAGTTTCCAAATCCAAGCCGCTCAGTTTGAAGGACATCTCTCTCGAAGAGGATTTAGATGAATTTGAAGTCTGCGAAATAACATACTCACCACCAGATTATGTGAACCCGATCACTTCGAGGAGGAAGAGTGACAAGAGCTGTTGAACCTCCAATTAAGAGAAATGAGCCACCTGTTGTTGATTAGCTAAAAGCTACTTTGGCTAAGATGAGCATTTGGGAACTTCTCATTGATTCTCAAGAACATAGAATGTCTATCGTCAAGAAGCTAATGAAAATTGAAACATCACCTTTTGCTTCATCAGATCAAGTTTGTTCATTGTTAAATACAGAAGTTGCAGCTGTCACACCTGATATAGTCTTCACAAACGCAGATGAGGGAATAGGTCACAACAAGGCACTCTGTTTGAAAGCTAATGTCCTTAGCAGAATTATATCGTGTGTCATGGTTGATGATGGGTCAGGCTTGAATGTTTGTCCTAGATAGATTCTCCCTATGCCTTGTTTGAGCGAAGAAGCACTGAAAAGATCAACGACCGTTATTAAAGCTTATGATGATTCTAAGAGAGCTATCATTGTAACTTTCGAAGCGGAAGTCACTTTTGGGGAAATCTTCTCTTTTGTGCTATTGACAGTTATAGACATCCCAATGACCTTCTCACAATTGCTTGGACATCCCTGGTTCCATGCTCTTGGAAGAGTCCCATTTACTCTTCATCAAAAGCTTAAGATTCCATTCCGTGGGAATATTGTCATCTTGGAAGCGGGCAAGGCATCCACTATCGTGATACTCAGTATTAAAAAGAAAACAATATGAAAGGCTTCACAATAGTAGCTATTGTTAGCACGGTTCGCTCAACATGAAGTTAACTGATTATGCATCACGGAAATGACAAGAGCTATGCAAGCCGAATTGTCGTATTTATCCGCCTTTCAAAAATCCGAAAAACCTTAAAAATCGCATCCGATTTCTCAAAACGGACCGGAAACTCCGAAAAAATCAAAACCCAGTCGAATCGGGCCCCGCCCAAACTCAAAATATCCCTTGAAAAGGGAGAAAATATCCCTGGAGGTAATTAGCCCGCGGGCCAATTACCTAGGGGGTAGCCTGCCCCCCTTTCTGGCAGGCTACCCCCTATATGTCCCCCAAAGGTAATTGGTCGCGCGGCCAATTACCTATGTAATTGGCCCCACGGCTAATTACCTATGTAATTGGCCCCGCGGCCAATTACCTCTGTCTATATAAGGGGGAGCTCCCCCCTTCCTTGGAACACAAGTCTCGGCCCCCCGGAAGTTCCCCAGAGCAAAACTCGTCAGTTTTCGCTCCGAAACGCGTCAAACCTCTACCGAATTCAAAAATCCACGACCAAATCTCTTAGAGAATCGATATAAGTCAAGTTTCCCACGAAAACTCTCGACTTAAACTCGTCAAAACTCGTTCAAAATCAGTTTTACTCGAGATTATAGCTATAACTCGAGTCGAAACGCTCTCAAACCACCATAAACACCTACGAAACCAATCCTGATTCAACTTTCCACAAAGTTATCATCGGATCTACGGCAATTCGGTCCCGCACCGGCTCTCACATCATCCTGGACTCATGAAATGGTGAAGATCGGACACCCTAAAATAAAGGGAACCCTGTCCGGATTTTTAAAAGAAATCTCGAGTAGCGCCGTTGACAAAGCGTCCAGCTCATCAGTTCAACAATATTTAGACCTTGACAAATACAGGCTGAACGACACAGAAGCTTTGCCACCGAAGTTCATCATACCATACATTGCTCCTTATAATGGGAGAGGGTCACCTCACGCGCATATTGAAGCTTACCTCAGAATTATGATGGGGATGGCAATACCTGAGGTGCACATTGTCAATCTTTTCAAAACCTCTCTCCGTGGATCTGCTACAGACTGGTATATGATCTTACCATCAGATGTTAAGTCTAATTGGGAGAAGCTAGGCTCGGCCTTCATTGAGAATTATGCCTTTAATCTCAAGCTGAAGACTACGCTGCAAGATTTGGAAAGAGTCCGTCAGCATCCAAATGAGGCTTTTGAAGCCTATTATCTCCGATGGATGGCCATCAGGACACTTGTTATAGGGGCTCCTGATCAAGAGGCTCTCATTATCAAACT
>CAOJBI010888487.1:0-14716 GCA_948277035.1 Euphorbia corollata | reverse complement strand
TATATATATATATATATATATATATATATATGTTAAAACAAAACCACTTATATATGAATTATTTTGAATCATTACCAGATAAAGTAAGTGTCTTGGCCTAATTGGTTAAGACATGAAGTTGTGATCTTAGAGATCACAGGTTCGAGTTCACGTTCGGATGGGGAGGGGATAAGATTTTCATTTGTTATTATTGTAAGCCCAAATGAGGTAAAATTAAAAAAAAAATAAAAAAAAATTACCAGATAAAGCAACCATATCTTGGACACTGAAACCATGTTGACCAAACTGATAAATGAGTTCAGTTGCATTGAATGTGGGAAAGGGCAAGTTTATTGTATCTTCTATCTTAGATCTCCTTCCATCCTTTCTTCCTTTTGCAATTTCATATCTGGGTCCTCCTGACTGCAATAAAAAGGATTGCTTAATTAGAAGTAAATCATTTCAATCGCCTGCCTAAAGAGAAGGAAGTAGCAAGGTACCAAAAAGACGGCATCTCTAGCAGCCATAGCAAGAATGTCAGCACAGGAAACAATGCCTGGACACTGCTGTTCAAGTTGTTCCTTAGCATCATCAATTACTTGATACCCTCTCAGGCTCAAATTTGCAGGGGAATCCTTTTCTGCTGTGTTGTCTTTTGTTGAATCGATCAGAACAGACCCATCACATCCCTACAATAGGTTCAGTTTTAGCCCACATGCAGATCAATCACTTCATAAAATAGAAAAAAGTAAGTAAATATATGGTAGCTACTTGGATAAAGCAATCATGGAAATGCATTCTTAGAAGAGCAGCAGCCAAGGTAGGATCAGATTGCAAAGCTGTAACAACTGTGTTTTGTACAATTTGTTCAGCAAATGGACAGCTCATCAAGTAGTAATTCATACTTAGTCCCTCTATTCCTATACCACTTGATATCATCAATAACACCACTGTTACTCCCACATAATTAGTTGCCATGACCTTCACCAAATCAATTCTGATGAATATTAATTGTAGGTTATACAGTCGTGATGAAGTGCTGAGTCAGACTATTTGAAGAGTGAAGCAAACGGAGAAGACTGTATTATATTTATAATGGAAAATAAATTAATGTAATTGCCCCTATGATTAAAATACTAATATTCATGAATAAAAAAGAAGAAGGTAGTGGTGTATCACTTTCTTAACTTCAACTACCCATGACAAAATTATACTTGAGATATAGAATATGCATGAATGCCTTCCACTGCATGCATGTTAATTTCATTATGGATTAGTGACACCTAATTGATTTCATTAGCAAGAATCAATTTTTAATTCATTTTATTAATCATGAGTGATTTATTGCTTAATGGATTCCACTATCATTTATTTTTCAGCTAAGTCAAACCTTTCTTTCTTTTTTCAATAATTGATTAACTTCGAGGAACTCAAGCTCAAATCCTACTACATCCAATCTTTATATTGTTTTTTGAGGAGCAATTGGTAAATATCAAAATTCAAACCTTGGCCATCTCACCCATTATATGGATGTGCCGGTTGGACCTAGTCCAATTGGTCTTCCAATCCTTATAAAAACAGTTACGAAATTAGAGTTACATGAGCTTTTGAACCCCTCATATCCGGTTGTGAACAAACAACAAGAAGGGAATGTAAAATGAGAATCTAAGCACATATATGTAGTGTGTTCATTGATTTGCTCAAAAACTCTAGTTAGTTATATTGTTGATTAATTTTATTAAAAGTAAAGGTTTTTTTTCCTAATATTAGATTGTGAATACGGTCGTCTAAAAGGAAAGATAACCTAACGCAATTTGAACATAATAAAATACGGAGCGTTGGAGTAAGGATGGGGAACGAGTTGAAAAAGGAAACAACCGTGGAACTAAAAAAACATGGGATACACGTTGACTGTTGCACTACATTACAGTATGTCGTCTACTCACAAAGTATGATTATGTTTTTTTAAGTGTTGTACAAGTTTTACGTTGATGGCACTTCATATGATAGTAATGCGATTGTCATGGGATTACTCGGGCAAGTAGAAACTTATAAATTTGTGTTCAAATGTTTCACTTAATGAATATGATTTTACGAATTACAAATGAACTATATACTATAGCAAGTCTTTATTCAAACTATAGATTTACGGAATGTCTTTTGTTTCTAAACTTCTTTTAACTTTTAACTTAAAGTTTATTATAAGTTAATAAGTAAAAAGTAATTCGGAGCTACTTTTTACTTATCTTTTTATAAGAAATTTTTGAATTAAAAAATAAGAAATGAGATTAATTTGATTTTTAGATTAAAATCTTCTATAAATATCTTTTAAATCATAAGTAATAAGTTTTAAGTTTTAAGAAACAGTTAAATGGGATATTTTTTTTACAAAACAGTACAGTGCCTTGCCTTGTATATTAAATAAATACGATATTGCAGTTGAAGAAAACATGACAACCCGTGGCTGCAGAACTCGTGACAGTGACTTGCTCTGTAATTATCACCACTACCATACTCAGATTTATTTGAGGTACTTATCTCTATAAAATTTATTTTCTTTAATTGCGCTCCAACATGACATACCATTGGGTAGGTTAGGCAAGAGATAGATTATAGTTTTACACGGAGTTACTTCATATGTATATGAAAAAAGTAAGCCTCAAACTTGCCATACAATATTTTAGAAACAAGTGCGTAGGTTGAAATTGTTTATAAACATAACAATTGAGAAAAAAAAAACAAAAACAAAAATGTAATGATGAGAATGACAATCCAGAAGGAAAGGATGGTCCTAGGGATGACAGTAGTGGGTGGTTGAATGCGATGTGGGCAGCTGTTCTCCATTTAACTTGCTACACCAAACTCCAAGTGGAAGAAAATAGAAATAGTGCTACTGTGATGTGGAGCAATTGCTTCCTAGTGACATGATAAAATTTATTACTCATCAAATATGTGATTTCATTTTCTGAGTGCTTCCAACACGTTTTCATAATGTAGCAAGCAGCCCAGGTCAATAACATTGCAAGAATGATAGCACATGCTCAGCTTCGATACCTTCATTCATTTCCGACATGGATTACTTCAAAGCCCAGTAACCTCTGATTCGTTGGAGACTTCTTTTCCGCTGAACTTGTTGTACGTCATTGAACAGAAGACAACTGCCACGCATCACATACTTTTAATACCAACCCACGAATCAAACCAGCATAAACTTTTCATTTCAGAAAGACAGACAGCAGTAACAGAACCGCAAACCAAGTAATCATACAGTACACCTTTGTTATTTTAAACTTATAATTCATTCAGTTCAGTACTTGTAAGTGATAATAATACACTCCCGGCTGCAACCGTGCATATATAGTTTGAAGATTCCAACCATGTCCTAGCCGATAGCCTCCGTCGACACTTGAAGCTAATGCAACGCTGCTGCTGCTGCTGAGTGCTGCCTATTAACATTCACTAGTTTCCATTCATTCAAGAAGCCCAAACCCACAAAGAAACTTGGTTTGATCTCACTATTCCATATCAATGCATTTCTTCGACTCCAAATATCCCACAGTACAGCAGCGGCAGCCCGCTCAGCAGATAACAATGCCATCAATCAGTTACCCAATCAGTTGTACCTGGCTACCCCTGCAGCATGATGTCCCATACATCCAAGGTCGCAGGACAAGCTAACAAAATATTTGTTTGAAGCAATCCTGCAAAATGCATTCTTAGAAAGGCAGCAGCTAGGATTTATCTATTAGTCACTTGGCATCTGTCCAGCCAATGGGCAACTCATGCCGTAGTAAGTAGTAACCTGCTTCCGTTCATCTACTGCTCCAAAATCCACTCATGATTGCCTGAAGCAGATTTCAGCACCATATTCAGGTAACTAAGTATTCAGTAGCAACGAATACGATTTAACTACAGAAAAAGAGCCAACAGAACAGACAGGACTACATATTCGATTCTATTGGTACATACGAATATACAACTTCTATATTATTCTATTAAAAATGAATATAAACAGCGACCACATATCTGATAAACATGCACACAGGCATGGACACCAAGCTGAAGCATAAAAAACAGGACTGTTTATTCATTTAAAAAAATATTAGCAATAAGTAGTATATCAAAGGAAGCATGACAACAAGGTGAACGGATAGAAATCAGAAATGTGCCTGACTTATTCATTGCTGAATGCCCAGCTTATCTAAAAATTACAAAGTTTGAGTTTTGCCACTCCTTAGGGAAAAGAAACTGGAAAATTGGGGCAGCTTGACTGAGGAAAAACCAAATGACTAGTATTCTGGTGATTATTTTTTAAGTCTACAATTTCACATTAGGTACGCTGCATCATCTAATGCAGACAACCTGGTTCCTTTTCCAATTAATTCTGTAATACAACAGCATATCTAAGATGTTTCACGAATTGCCAACCTACAGAGACACTTCAAAAAATAAAAAGAACCATAAATTTGGAAAAGGGAAAGAAGAAGTCAATCTTAAGTTGTATAACTTATATATGCTGCATGAAGGCGACGTACCACAATGTGTTAGGGAAACAACCTAAAATAAGCAACGAGATAAATTATGGGCAAGTGGAGAAGGAGAACTAATGGAATGAGAGATGATTTCTAATCCTGAAGATAAATTCCAACAGAAAGTACTTTTATCCTACTACAACACCACAAATGAAGGCTATGTTTTCTTGGACTTCAAATCATTTTAGTTCAGCTCTACATTGTTAAAAATTTACTCTAAAATAAGTCTAGTTTAGTTCAGCTCACATAAGTTCAAGACCAAACAACACATAGAAGAATCATTCATTGATCTAAATTATAGATGCCAACCATTTAAACTTGTAGGATCTAGTGTGGCATCAGGTCCTGTGTTCCAAAAGAGCAAGCCATTGCTTTAACAACCGATCTGCATCAAAGGAGAAAGAATAATCAAACTTAGGCTCCCAAATACACACAGGAACTTGAATCAGTAGAAGTCCAATCATCATCCCTAAGAGTTTTCATTTTATCACATATAATCAAACTTCGTCCAAGGAATCTAGACACTCGGTGACAGAACTGTTAGTTATTCATCCCCAAACTGAAATTCAATCAATCTAGAACTTTTTATGCAGCTTACCTCCAAGGAATGCAACAGGAGAAGGAATCATGAATAATGCGCTCGTAACAAAGCCTGACAGAACACAGCAGCTCTAAGTTATAATTGGAAATAAGAGTATCACAAACAATTTTGTAATGAAAAACGTTGGAATTAGATGATGAAAAATAGTCATACACTGCGTCTCTAAAGAAGAGTAGTAAGCTAAAAGGATTCTTTCAATGTTCTAAGTTTGGATTTTAGAAATCAAGCCTTCGCCATAAGGGATATTTTTAATCTCTGAGCTTAATTTTCCTTACTTAGCTTCCCACCATTCATCACTCTGCTTAGATTGTATTGTGTTGTCACCTTTCTAACTAGCATGTTTTAATTTACAGACAAATCAGATAGTTTTTTCTCCAATCACACAACAAACTATATAAACTATATTGCACCAAGGTCTGTTTACTTTCAGAACAAATCATGTTAATTAAGAGAAAGTTTTTAGACTCACTTTAGATCATTGGCCGCATACAGGTATAGAATATGCAATCGTTAACAAAAAAGTGGTTCCATTAACACTTCTGACACGTTTAGTTAGTTATCATGCATCATTAGAAGCAAATAATAAAGTCTACCATAGTTTTTAGTAGATAAATATTTATTGGACTAGTTACCTTAATTAGGACATGCTGATGATGATTCCCAATATTTTTATTCTCTGATTGTCCATCAAGACAGAAATTCTCATCAAAGTTACATCAATGTGCACGGAATGTGATCTATTTTAGGCAAATCCTTTTCACAATGCTGTTCAAGTGTAGGACAGTCACATATCTCCAAACGAGAAAGTGTAGAAGGAAGCCCTTCTACTGGCAAGGCCTGCAACTTATGGCATTCCTTTATCTTCAAGTCTTCAAGAGAAGTAAGATTTGGCAGCCAATTGGAAAGGGACTCCAAATTTACAAGTCTTCCGATATGGAGACAGGTAAGAGTAGAAGGGAGAAGCCATTCTGGAAAAGAGGAAAGTTCGGAACAGCTACCAGTAATCGAGAGCTTCTCTAGTGAGTGGAGTTTGTACAAACCCCACTCAGACAAAGGGCCCATATTCTCACAGTCCTTTATCTCCAACGAGGTAAGGTTAATGGGGAATCCACCTTCTGGAAAGGACTTGAGTGAAGGGCACTCAGAAACATGCAGTTCTTGGAGACATGTTAGGTTCTGCATACTGTCTGGCAAGGACTTGAGGCTCTCGCAGTTACTTATGTAAACTTTCTTTAAACTAGTTATTGGGAAACCTCCTTCAGGGAATGACTGCAGACCAGGACACCCATCAATTTCCAGATAATCAAGATACATAAGCCTCCAGAGGTCGTTTGGTAAACATACAAGACTCGTACAGTAGCCAACCCGAAAAGATTCAAGTGACATATTTTCTTGTAGTTTCACCTCTTGTAATGACTCCAAATTTGTACAGTTCCATATAGTAAGGGTTTTCAGTGTGCAGGGTAGTTGGCCAGTGGGGAAGGATGAAAGTGAAAAGCAATCAAATATCTCCAGAACCTTGAGTGAAATGTTGTTCACATGCATCAACCCATTAGGAAGGGATTCCAGATTTGGACAGTTGTTAATTGTCAGCTGTTGGAAAGTGGTCGGCAAATGATCGTGCTTGCTGGAGAAACAAGTGAAATTGTAGCACCCGCTAATATATATGGACTCAATAGGTGTGCTTAAGTTGTGAATCATCCACTCAGGCAAGGACTCGAAACCACATCCTTGAACGGCCAATCCTCTTAGCATCAATGCAAAATTCACATCCGGGGATATGACAAGCTTTTGGCAGTCTTTGATTATCAGCTCCTTGAAAGATGTGAGGTTCTGCATCCCTGTTGGTAGCTTTTCGAGATTATGGCAGCGCTCAACCTCTAGATGCTCAAGTTTGATGGGCAGCTGCTCCTCTTCTTCTAACAAGGTAACTAGTAAAGGACAATTCCTAATTACCAGGCGCTGCAGACAAGTTTGACGATCAAGCCTGCTCCCATTTTCCCACAAAGAATTCAGGTCACAACAGTCAAGAATCTCCAAATATTTGAGCTCTGTTAACTGTCGCATTAAACTCACAGGGATATGGGTTAGCTTAATAATATTACAAATCTGCAAGTAAGAAATTTTGGAAAGATGGGGTGCAGTTGCAAACAACATTGGATCACATCCCTTCAGGTGTAGTTCACAAAGTGTGGAATTCGATGGAAGTGGAGGCTTCAATTGCTCAGCCTCAGAAATCACGAGTCTTGTCAAAGAGGGGAGATTTTTGGGCAGTTCTGCTAGTAGCTTGGGGCAATTTTTTATTTGAAGCTCAAGGAGACAAGGAAATTCTTCAATTACAACTTCACCTTCAAAAGACGACCAAATTTCCCACTCAAGCATCTCTTCAAAACATAGAGTCTCTAGCGATGGAAATGGCTTAAAGACGCAAATACTATTCCTGTAGAATTCTGCACCCACACTCTTTATGCCAGCCATTCCTTTGATATACAGCTTCTTGAGTGAGGGTAACTGACCAAATGGTGGCAAATATGAGCAACTCTTACAGCTGCTGCATTCTATAAACACCATACTTGAGAAGGTAGGATCCCCTAACCAAGTAGGAAATTTCAGCCCACCATAATTTTGAATGGAGACACTCTTTAACTTTTGGTGAGGTTGTAACATCTCCAAAATATCAAGTTGAATCCTTTCATTCTGTAGTCCATCAGAATTGCTACTCCATTCCAGTACCAGTTCATCAAGATTGTGTTTATCTGTCAAGTTGGCCCTCCTTGCGTCCCAAGCATTTACCACATTCTCCAATTTCGAAATGGCCAACGTTCCTTGTACATGTTGCAAATCCTTCAACTCGTCAATGCCTGAACTTCTACCACTGCCTATCTGCAAATCCCTCAACTCATTTATACCAGTACTTCTACGGTTGCCTAAAATAAATTCTGGTAGTGTCTGAAGGCTAGTCAATCTACCAATATCAGGTGGCATTTCCAGTAGCCCACTTCCACAAACATCAAGATATCTAAGGTTTACCAGGTGCCCCATGTTCATCGGCAACTTAGCAAGGGAATCACAATCATTCACAAGTAATGTCTGTAAATTGTACAGACAGCAGATAGATTCTGGTAGACTTTTGATTGCAGTGTGAGAGAGATCAAAGTACCTTAGATGTCTCAAAATTCCTATGGTTTCTGGCAGTTCAATAATGTAATAACCGCTCAAGGATAACACTCTCAAGAATCTCAATTTTGGCAACAGATCATTAGGTACCTTATTCGATAAATAGCAAAACCCAATTCCAAAAGGTGATGCCAATGGTAGGAAAGTCCGTAGCCTTTTAACTTCATTCAGTCCCTCGAATTTCTTGTAGACGTCGTACTTACCTCGAACAAATGAAAAATGATGAGCACTTTTAGGAATGCTCGAATGCTTATAGCTGTTCAACTTATCCTCCAATCTTACACACATGTTTTTTGAGACAAAATGAGCCAAATCATTCATTAGGTCGTGCATGACATAACGTGAGTTGCCATAAGGAGATTCTTGGAAGAATGATCTGGATAGCAGATTGCCAAAATACTCTTGCCCCACTTCTTCCAAGGTTTTACTTTCATCAACCTGCTGAACGAATCCTTCAGCCATCCACAATAAGACCAGCTGCCTTTTATCGAATTCATAATCTTTGGGAAATATGGAACAATATGCAAAGCATTGCTTTAAGTGTGATGGAAGATGGTGATAACTCAATCTTAAAGCAGAAAGAACGTTACTCTTCTTGGAAGGCAACTCCCATAAGTTGCTATTTAATATGTTACTCCAGTGTTCAGCTTCTAATTTGGAGCTCAATAAACTTCCAAGACTCCTTGCTGCCAATGGTAAACCTTTACACTTTTTCATGATGTCATGCCCGATCATTCTCAAGTTTGGATGATCATCAGGATTGTTTTGCCCAAATGCATGATGGAGGAAAAGGGACCAACAAGCATCATCAGAAAGTTCCTTGAGAGGGTTTGGAGGAAGTGAATCCATAGCTGATACAACTTCTTGATTTCGTGTTGTGACTATGATTTTACTCCCATGAGCTGCAGCCATTAAAGGGGCCATTAAATCTTTCCAATTATCATAACTCTCATCCCATGCATCATCGAGAACAAGTAACAATTTCTTTTCATTCAGTTCCCTTTTCAAGCTACTCTGAAGTAATTCCAGGTTTTCTGTGTCCCAGGGCTTCCAAGTGATGGACTCCAGAATCCCTTTAGTTATACTTACAATGTTAAAACTATCAGAAACACAGGCCCATGCTTTCACGTTAAAATAGTTATCCACCCTTTTGTCATTAAAGACACACTTGGCCAGAGTTGTTTTGCCAATTCCCCCCATTCCTAAAATGGGAATTACACAAATTTCACCTCTACTAGCTTCATTACGACCCAGCAATAACTCAATGATACAATCTATGTCCTCATCCCTACCATAAACATGGGAACTAATCAACAATGAGCTAGTAATAGCTCTAGGTAAAATCACAAAGCTACTCCGACCAATATGAGTTTCCAGCCCAAGAAATTCTTTCTGTTTGGCGACATATTCAAGTTTATCAATGATTTTCTCTATCCTTGGCTGTATTCCTTCATTAAATGGATTCAAATTGGAGATCAAGTTCCAAGGCCGTACCTGATTAGGGAGGTTTTGAGAGTTAACTTGTAACTTACATCTTATAGCTTCAGTAGCTAACTCATCCAACACATCCTCAGCTTCAAAAGTAGCATCTTTAAGCATATCTAACCAAGCTTCAACAGCTGGACTGCTGTGTTGTTTCTCTTCTGCATCGCCAAGAACTAAAGTATTGCTGAAATATGCAATCTTTAGCTTCTCAATCAGCTCATCGTTGATATTCCACCTGCGAAGGAACTCTAAAATGTCCCCTGATGCTAATTTGTCCAGCAGAACCTGAAGAGCCGGCGACAAAACAGCCTCCCACCAAACCATTCTATGGTTCTGTCCGCAGTGCAGAAACAACTCCAATTGATAAACTGGAAAAATGGTCCGCAAGCCAAAAAACTCTTAATCTTTAAAAAGGTTGACCATATGCCCATGGTTGACAGCCTGACAGTGATGGCTTCTCTCATATAAATCGATGGGCTGGGGCCTGAAAGTTAGCATAAACCCCATAACGTTGTATTTGGATTTTGAACATAATTGAATTCTTCATTTTTAAGCTTTGCCTCGTTGAAGGGGCCAAAGCCCACAGGCCTAGAAAGCACCTTGGAGTTTCAGTCTAACGCAGCTTTTTTATTTTTTTTTTTATTTTTGTTAAAGAATTAAAAATAAAAAAGAAATTGCAAAGCAAAAGCCAAAAACAAGGGGTAAAGAGTGCCAAAACAAACAAAGGACACATCAATTTCAAAGAAAATAATAATCAAGTATATATGTCCCCCTGGAATCTTGATTATTGTGCTTATCACTCCACCAAACATCACCACATAACCTTGCCGCCAACTAGTTTTTGACTTGTAAACTTGATTTTACCTTTGTGTGCTATGTTTTCTTGTTTGTTTTTCCTTTATTAAACAAATTTCGCAAGTGATCAAGGCACCGGTCATTTGCTCAATTATGTGTGTTGCATCTTTTTTAGTTTTTATAACATGAAAATATACAATAAAATTACAAATATCTATATAGCACTCTTAATTTTATATATTATTAGGCGTTAGTGTATTTATATATAAGTTCTTCTAAAATTGATTTTACTTTTTACACTAATTAGTATTAGTTTACGAAACCCCTCGTCAATCGATATTACATGTACAAGAACCATCAAGCCATTGTTTGGTTGCCAGAAATATGATGAGGAAGTGGATTCAATCAACACAATAATAAAATATTGGTAAAATGTCACTTATGTACATATATATTGTATGTCGTACAATGATAGATCTTCATGTATTATGGAAATAAAATGACACAAATATCCTTAAAAAAACCAAAGAAATATATATAGAAATAAAGTTTAAAGGTGTTATGAATTTGATCTTTACAAAAAGTTTTCAACTTTCTACAAAAACAGACTATAGTTAATAATGTAAAAATTAAAAGTTTATTATAGTTTATTGTGTACTCAGCAACTCTTTTATTAAAATAAGTCATTATTCACGCTAACGTAATAATTAGAGGTATTTTTTTTATAAGTGAAGATTTTCAATAAATTAAATATATAGATTTTGTGTTTGATGTATTTACTATTTTAAAAATCACCGTCTAGTCTCGTCCAAGCAGCCTATATTGATGGCTGCAAGCTGATTTTTCATTCCTAGGACGTTATAAGGCCCTTGGCCGATCGATTAAGTATGTAGGCCCCGTCTAATCCGATTTTTTTCCTACTAGTCACTGCCTTGTACGATATTTTCCACTTAGGCGGAGCCTAAGCGCAATTTTTCAAAATACCGATATATATAATAATTATAGTTCAATTTGTTTAATCCACAAAACGTAGCTCATTTGGTAAAACTAATACACATCAATAAGTTCTAAAAAAAGAAGTTTTTTTTAGGTAGATTCTATGGTGACTTTTTCAAAAACAAAATCTTCATTACTTTGCCTCTTATCACCATTGGATCAATGGTGTGAAAATTGATCCGATTGTGATAAGAGGCAAAGTAAGATTTACTTTGTTAAAAACAAAATCACCATAGCCTACACCTTTTTTTTAAATCTAAAAACAATAAACAATGTACCCTAAGGTTCAAAAAATAAGAATTTTGAAATATTACGGATCAAAATAAAAGAACTTAAACAAATTTTATATATATGATGATTTTTTATCTTGCAAGAATTAACAAACAATTACAGTTTCAATTTTTTTTCGTAATTGTTTATTATTATTTTTTATAATATTTTTTCAATTATGACTTAGATTTTAATTGGATTTATAATTAGTATATTAAAAAATTAATAAAAGCTAAAACGCCAAACCCGGTTAATCCTCCACTTAAGTCTCGGTGGCCCTTACCGTGGATTAGCAGCTAGCGCTTTTCAAAACCTATGTATTTGAAACAAAGCTACGTAAGTTCCAACTGTATGCATGTACGTATATAATTAGTGCAGTAAAAAGAAGTAGTTATGAAAAACAGTTGTTAACAGAATACAGGAAGGAAACCCTAAACAGCAAAAAAAGGTGGAAAATAAAAAAAAAAAGGTTAGATGGAAATGGTGATGATGGAGAGAGAAAGATAATAATGAGAAATGGTGGGGACTATATATTATACATAATGTGTCTGCCTGCCCTCTCTCTTCCTTCCTTCCTTCCTTCCTTCCTTAGCTTTTACTTTTCCAATTCTTCATCTTCTTTCTCTTTCCCACGAAGACCTAGCCATCCATCCATCTATCTTCGACAGAAGCATTAAAATAGATTAAATCAGACCAGATCAGCAAGTAATTAAGCAGGTAAAAGATGAGTTCATTGATTAGCAACAGCAACATGAACTTGAACTTGAACATGATGCATATGGGAGGAGGAGGAGGAGGAGGAGGAGGAGGAGGAGGGAATCATCAATTTGGAGATACAACTTACACAAAAGTGTTTGTTGGTGGGCTAGCTTGGGAGACTCAAAAGGATACTCTCAAAACTTATTTCCAACAGTTTGGTGATATCTTGGAAGCTGTTGTTATCATTGACAAGATCACTGCTAGATCCAAAGGCTATGGCTTTGTAAGTCTCTTTATCTCTCTTCTATCTATCTTCATTGGTTTTCCTAAACAACGCATCTCCCATATGCATATATATATATATAGATCCAGTAGTACATGATCATCTGGATATGGAATTATAATAAGAGTGATTAATTACATTAAGTAGTGGCTAGCTAGTTATGAATTAATTTATGTATAGGTGACATTTAAGGAAGCAGAAGCAGCCAGGAAAGCATGTGTAGATCCAGCACCAGTAATAGACGGAAGAAGGGCCAACTGTAATCTTGCTTCTCTGGGTGTTCAAAGATCTACACCTTCTACCCCTCAACATCCAGCTGGTCTTCATTTCTTTACTTTTTTCCTTTTACTTTATTTTCGTTTATCATGCCTAACATAGTATCTCAAATTAATCATTAATGCATGCAACATTAGTCCTTTATCTATTTTATTAATAAATATTGGAGATTATACATGAAATATTGTCCATAAATTCCCTTAGATGTAATGAATGGATTGGAATGTGAAAAATTAACATGTAGGAGGAGGAGGAGGCAGAAATTTCAAGGTAATGAAATCAGGAGTTGTTGGAAGTGGAAGAACAACCTTTCCAGCTTCAGTTCCGCATTATGCTATCCAACAAGGAATTCCCTGTACTACTTCTCCTTTTGGGTATTTTTCTTTTCTTTTTCATTTTCAATTTAATCATCATTTCTTCCCATGTGCTTTGCCAGTTCATTCTTCTAAAACATTAAATAAATTAAAAGAAAAATAAAAGCTTCTTCCTTTTTCTCCCTCTCGCTTTATATATGCATGATATTGAACTGCTGATCAATCAATTTCTATCCATGTGATACCTGTCTGTCTTGTCTGTCATATTGAATGCCTCATGCTACACTCTTACTCCAACTTTGACCATCACCTTTTGTCACGTGATTGCCCTCACATGCCCCCATTTCACCATCTACACCATTCCCATACACATACATATACTGCATGCAACATATTAGTCTGACATGTAACTAATTAACTATCCATTTCAGTAACTGCTTCCATCGACTGCTTTCCTTTGCTAATTGGTGATTATTTTTTCTTGTTTTCAGGTACTCTCCGTACTCAACAAACTACACATATCCCACGGTTTGTTTCACGTCCTATTATATTTTATATTAGAATTTCATTAAAACTGATAATTATGGTTAAACTAAATAGTATTGGAAAATGTAATGAATATTGTTGTTTATAGAGCTACTATGGGGCATGTGGAGGAACAAATAGTCCATATGTAGTGTATGGTGCAAATTCAAGTTATTATCCCTACTTGCAGTATGGTATGGGATTGGATTTTCAGTATCCTCAGCACCATTTCCACTACCCTGTTATTCCACCCCATTATTCTCCCATGCATTTCTCACATTCTGCAGGTCACCGTTAATCTCTGTCTCATTTCTGATTGATACACTATACTGTATACTTGTTATTATGTATGCTAATTAATTTGATTAGTTTAATTAATAATCAATGCAGGTGGTAGTGTAAGCACAGGAGTTGCGGCTCCTGCTATGCTACCTTTTTACTCTTCTTAGACAATCGTCGCCCGCTCGATCCACAGTCATGCATTCATGCATTATCCTCTCTTTCAGTACGTACGTACCTGGCGCATGGACGGACCATATCCACACCTTAATTGAGCTACTGACTATCATCCCGGATGGGTCCTTTTGGAGGGGGAAATTCATTTCAATTTCAGCAACTTACATAATTAATCCCAAAGCAAATGCTGAGATTAATTATGATAGCAGCAAGAATGGAAGAAAACAGTATGCAACTGTGACTCACATTCAATATCCATCACCCTAAAGCAAGGAGTAGGGTGATGAGACTCACACATTCGTTGAGCAAGGAAAGCTCATGTCTGTGT
>CAOJBI010888283.1:0-13643 GCA_948277035.1 Euphorbia corollata | reverse complement strand
GTCCTGTGAATCATTTTCACAGACCCAAATGGAGGGGCAACTGTGAATACTCGATTTTTCACTTCGGAAATTCTGTCAGAAGACGTGAAATCAGCTCCGGTAAAATTCTCCGGAAGTATGTCAATATACCAGTCAAAGCGTCCGCAACGGAACGAGGATCGCGGAAGTGGTCTCGGAATATTTTTTGGAGGTCCGAAACTCCCGAAAAATCCAAAAAAACCAAAAATTTGCACCGATCGGGCAGCCCCGGGCCGCCGAAAGTCGACGCGCCTGCGCCGACTTGCGGCGCGCTTTCCGGCGCGTACGCGCCACCGCCGGCGCACGCGCGCCGGTTTCAGGCGCTTGCTCGCTGGAAAACCCGAAATTACCAAAAATGCCATCGCGTTTTTCTATAAATACCCACCTCAAATTCATTCCAAAGGGCACCAAAACTATTCAGAGAAATAGTTCCTTCCTCCCAAGTCCTTATTCGATCTTTTCGAAGCTTTCTGTCTGTCAACCCAAGTCTTTAATTTTGAATTACTTTCGAAGTGTTGCCCGATTAAATTTTAACTTAAACTAAAATATTAATCTGGATTTGAGAAGCGATACGATTGCAAACAAGGTAATTCTCTACTTATTCCTAAATTCACTTCATCTTTGTTCTAAGGACGAACATTCTCCGCATTTACACCATAAAATGGTCAATTAAAAAAATTCTAAATTGTGATTAAATCAATTAATCTTCTATTGGAATTAAATAAATCAACTTCAATTAAATCCTAAAAAGAATTTAGGTAAACTGACAATTAATCAATTCCCGACTTAAAGTCGATTCCACTTTAATTAAATCCTAAAACGAATTTAGGTAAACCGACAATTAATCGATTACCGACTTAAAGTCGATTCCACTTTAATTAAATCCTAAAACGAATTTAGGAAAACCGACAATTAATCAATTTACGATATAAAATCGTTTTTCACTTTAATTAAATCCTAAAACGAATTTAGGTAAATTCACCCATTAATCAATATTCGACATAAAGTCGTCTCAACTTCAACTAAGCCCTAAAACGAATTTAGGCATTTTCACAAATTTATTAATTTGGACTTTTTTTAGTCAAATTCACTTCAATTAAACCCTAAATTAATTTAGGTACATTCGTTAAACCTTCAAAAGAAGCATTTTAGACTTAAAGTCTATAAACTAATTTGGTTAAATAAACCCAACTCGGCTAAAAAGTATACAATCATGCATCAAGCACCCTTCGCCTTTCAATAGGCATTTTCCCGAACTACATAGACTTTGGTTTCCCTATCCAATATGGGATATGTAGGCCAATCTGTAATTAATTACGGGTTTCAAGTCAAAATCATAAAACAAGTTAAAAGCTATCGGTTCACCTGCATTAAATAGTCTAAAACATAAGTCTTGACATGTTCCCCGAATCCATCTCTGGTTACATTTTAGGGTTTTCTTAATTGACATTTAAAAATTAAATTAAGTGGCGACTCCATACATTCAGGTTTCATTAGAAATCTATCTTGGTACAAAACTAGTGAGCCCGGTTCCGACGACGTTCACAGACTGATGTATAATCATTATGCCAATTACATTACAAATATTACATCATATATACACTATAGTGTATAAATGAGGCTACTTATAGCACTTGTATAAGGACAATTAATCGTTATTAAATTTTTGATTGTGTTTTGGGATATATGTAAATACTATGGTCCATTCAGAACCTTAGCCATTTGCTATACATAGGCTTAAGATTGCTCATATTGAAAACTCAATTGAGTTATGTTCTAGAATCTGAATTCTAATAACATAAGAAATCTCTATCAAACCAAGATTTGATTAAATATTCTATGTCATTTCTAGTTATCATGATGTCATTAACATGCAATGACATACTAATAAATCTATTTGATCTTATTGAATATTTCTTGATCTTGCAAGACTATTTTAGGAAATAATTGATCGTTTCAATTTACAAACCTTTTGTTTGTACCTTATTTACAAGTCTACAAGTCTGTTTCATGTAGATTTATTTGTCTTATCACAATAGAGAAAAAATAGTATTTACATCCATGTGATGTAGTTTTAGATCTTGACTTGTTATAATAGCCTGGATCGATCAAATGGATTGTGTATAGCCTTTAGCAACTAGGCTGATTTTTATTTATTGATATTTAATTAGCTTAATTCCTTAACTTGAGAAACCAATGATTCCCAATAGTTACTATTCCTTTTGATAATCAATGAGTTCATTAACTCCGTTGATTTTATAGAAGTCACTTTCTTCTGCAGTATTAATCCATTAATATTTTTTGGGATATGATCATTGTCATATTATGAATTGTATATTTGAACAAAAGATTCGTGTCATCAATTCTTACATTGACGATATCCAATTGAGACTATATTAAATTATTTCCTTTTATACCTCAATAGTTCCAAATTTTGATAAATATCTCATATATTTTCAAAATTCTATATACTCCAACTTGAACAATGTTCTACACTCCCATTGAAGTTTAGATCTTTCTATTTACCAAAAATGAAAATCGGTCTAGACTTCCATACTCCCACTAAAGTTTTGATTTATCTAGGTGCCAAAATATTGAAAAGAAACTAGTCAATACCTTGATCTTGATCATTCATACAGTTTTGAGGTTTTTGAACATTTTCATATACCTCAAAATATCTCCCACTCAAATGGAGAGATCTGTTACTTTTCAATTTCAATTAAAAAGGTAAATAATGGTTCAACATATCTAACTTAGTGAACTTATTCTCTAAGAATATATAACTTTCTGTGATCTTAACTTCATTCTCCTAGCTAGTTGTGTAGACAATATGACATGCATCATCCTAGAATTTGGTGTAGCTACACGCAAAAACCTTGATAGAAAGTGACTTCCTATCATTTTGGTGTGAGATTTATATACTTCTATCAATGAGCTACATTTTCCTTTTATGAAAGCTTTGAATCAATTTCTCATATGTGTTGTTTTTCGCGGGATCAATTTATTAAGAGATGGAAGAATTTTGGAGACACCTTACTATCATTGTCATGTGGCTGTTCATTTTAATGAGTGGTCATTGCATGAAATGGTTATGCCCTAACTTTTGCGTGAACCAAAGTACAACGGGTTTTTTATCTTATTGATTTTGTTATGCATTAACTATCATGAGCAAAATTGCTTAGATGAATGTTTCATGTAACATTTCTATGCATTCATTAAGTGCACACATTTAACAATTCAACAAAATGACACATCTCATAATGAAAGATATATTTTTAGGCACAAAAGTTTGGTTTTTATTCCAAACAATTCTCCCCTGTTATCAATGGTCCTTTTAAGGTTTTACCAATTGACTTCTCTTTCTCTTTTTGTCTTTATTTTTGCCTAAAAGCCCTTACTAGCTTTTAGCAGACATTTTTTTTTAAAATGAGGTATTGCCTAAGCCTATTATGCTTTGTGAAGTTCGTGAATTTATTTCTTTTGATAGACATGATCCATACAACTTCTTCATTGAGAGTTTGGTTTATCAATATAAGGTTTTTCCTGATTTAGATGGAATTTGTCCCTAGTGCCAACAAACATTGATTTATTTTTTATTTACAACCAAACTTCTTAACTTTGTCATCTCAACTTTTGGTTGAATGTCCTGGTCATTCTTTATTGGTGCATTTGCAAATGGTCGGCAAGGTGAAGAATGACGATGCCCCTTATCATACTTTTCCATCAGATCTATTATCTTTCTTAATGACTGTACTATATTGCGGTATTATGGGGACAATGTGTTTTGTATTGTGAGGTAAATTTGTTCTTAAGTTAAGAATGGCAAGAGTATTGTTGGGGATCAAATTGAAGAAATGGCTTAAGTGATTCTTCTCTTCACCTTTGGTAAATTTGATGACTGGAGAGGAGATCTTGGCAATTTTTACTTCCCTTGTTACTGTTGTAAGTAATGATGGCATCTCAAGAAAACAAGCTTTACAGAATGAGGCAATAATGATATTTTAATTTTTTTTTTCAGTTTCTCTTTTCTCAGGGATGAAGTTGTTTGAAATGGATACCAATTTTAGGTTTTCAGTTATGCCTGAAATTATTTCTTTACTAGAAGCGTCATGATTGTTGAATATGATAGATGTATGTTGGAATGAATGCATAGAATCATTATAAAAAACATCAAATAAGAAAGAAAATCAGTTCATTTATTACAAGCTACATTGTTTATTTCAAGCATGTTAGATATAAACAAAAGAGATGGTTCCATATTCCATAAGCAAAGTCTTCTCATGGTTCTTGTGTAGCTTTCACCTATTCTAACTTGTTGATGCTTGCCAAAGTCTCTTCTTCTAAGTCATCCAGAGTCTCTTCTTCTATATCAATTTCGAACTCTCGTTCCTCAAGATCTAGTTGTACATATTCTGTGCTTTCATTTTACAACATATCTTTAAGCTCTTCTTCCTACAATTGATCCTTCTCATCATACCTTTCAATTTTCTTGGCATATTCAACTACCTCATTGAAGGTATTGAATTTTCAACATCTTCATTTCATCCCGAAAGCGAGGGTTAGAACCTTCTACTAGCTTTATAATAAGGGCATCTAGCTTTGGAGCTCCATCAACCAATACCTTTACTAACATCCATCTGAGGTAATAAGCTTCGAAAGACTCATTAGGTCATTGTCTGATCCTTTCCAAATCTTGCAAAGTTGCTTCCATCTTTAGGTTGAAGGTATAGTTTTCAATGAAGGTTGAGCTGAGCAATTTCCAGTCAGATTTAACATGAGTTGGCATTCTTTTGTACCAATCAGTTGCTGGTCCACAGAGAGTGGTATGGAATAAATTCACCATGTGAACTTGAAGAACAGCCATGCTCATCATGACCTTTAGATAAGTCTCAATATGACCTTCTAGGGACCCAGTTCTATTGAAAGGAGCTATGTAAGGCATAACAAAGTGCTCAGGAAGAGCCTTTGTTTCTTTAAGAGAAAATTTTCTTGGATTAGTGTACTTCACAGAAGATGGACCAGTAATCTTTCACAACTTTGGAAGCAAATGTTCAATGTCAGCCACTTTTGTCTTTATTTCAATTAATTCTTCTTTCTCAAGTTTAGTAAGTGTTCCAGAACCAGAAGGTCCAACATTATTAAGAGCAGCTTTCAGAGTTTTCAAGAAGTTTTCTGAAAGTATCAAGTCATTAAGTGTCTGTCTAATGCCTTCTTGGTCAACCATGATATTGTCGGGATCAGATATAAGGGTTCAAATTATGAACCAACCGTTCTTTACCATAAATCCAAACTCAAAAATTTTATTCAAAATCAGATCAGTTTCTGACACAAGTCTTAATAGCTTATAAATGAATGCTTAATTGAACGAACGAATGGATGGATGAATGATAATTAAAAATTATTTTTACTATTATTATTATTATTATTATTATTATTATTATTATTATTATTATTATTATTTACACTGAACCATTTAATGGGTTATTTAGGCTTTGTTCTTTTCAACTTATTTTTTGTTCAGTTCAGTTCAGTTTCAGTTCAGTTCAGTTTCAGTTCATTTCAGTTTCAATTCAGTTTCGGTTTTCAATTTCAATATTAATTAATATTATTAATATTAATTATAATAATAATGTTATTAATATTAATTATAATAATAATGTTATTAATAATATTAATGATTAATAATGATTAATAATTAATATTAATAATAATATTAATTAATATTATTAATAATATTAATGATTAATAACTAATATTATTAATAATTAATATTAATAATAATAATATTAATTTAATATTATTAATAATATTAATTATTAATCATTAATATTAATTAATTCAATATTCAGTTTCAGTTCAGTTCAGTTCAGTTCAGTTCAGTCCACCTACTTATCAGTCCAAAAGAACAGAGCCTATAATTTCTATTTTGAGTCAAATCAGCTCTGCAAATTCTTGGAATCATATAAGGTTGAACAAATTAGGGGAAGACAGAGACGGAGACGGCGCGCCAACGCCGATGATTGAGTACGGAGCGTTGGAATAACGGTCGGAGGTGGAGTACATCGATATGGTCGATGGTAGAGAGGAGGAGGAGAAAGAGACAATCTTAAAAAAAGAGATTTATGATGTCGTGTTTAAGAAAATTAAATTTAAAATTTCTGATTCTATTATTTATGTTTTAAGTGCTAGTTTTTTCTCAAAAAAGTTATGGGTCTTTTTATCCCAATTTTATTTATTTTTATATCTTGGATGGGTTTGCTCAAATTACTCGAAAGTATCAATCTTTACTGTGCCGGATAAATTTTATTGGCCTATGATTCAAAAAGAAGCTTTTTTATTGGTTGGTCATTATACGTGAGGGTTGGTTTGAAATCATAACTCTGTCCTTACCCATATGCTTTAATTAACTTTTTTGGTTGTTAAATTTAACCTCTTTTATCATTTATTTTTTCAATTTTGAAAAGATTTCATTATTCTTTTAAACTTGTAAAAAATGTAATAGTTAATCTCTCAATGTCACGTATCACGTTATAATTAATTTGATTTTTCAAAGATGTCGAATTTTATTGTTCTTTCACTAATCAGAACTTGACACGAGTTTTGAGGGGCTAGCAAATGCATTTTACCAAATTTAGGGGGCTGATTGAGACTTTTCAAAATTGAGAAGGTCAAGTAATGAAAGGTGTCAAATTTAGGATGTTAAGTACGCTTTCTTTTTTAGGCCAAATGCATGGCTCCCCAACCTATGACAATTTTACCTACTGCCACATCCTTTGCAAAGGTCCCCGTAGCTTCCTTATCTTTGAAAAAATGCACCAAATAACTCCCTAGCAGCTGACATGGTACAAGTTGACCAATTTGGAGAGTGTTGACCGTAATCTTCTTCTTCTTCCTTTGAATTTCTGCAAAATTTCTCAATTTTTATTGGCTAAATTTTTTTCTACCAAAGAGATAAGATTTCAAACGATTTTTTAGATAAAAAATCATCATTGCATCGATGGAGGACTTAGAGAAGCAAAATTGTTACTGTTCGTCGATTTTTGGTAATTTAGTGTGTTTTCGGAAAAAAATTTCGGGAAACTTCATGAATTTTCCGGGAAAGTCCATGATTTTCCGAGAAAATCCATAATTCCTATTATCATTTCTTGACTTTTTTTTTCCTTTCTTTTTTTTCCAATAAAATAAAAACAAAGGTATCAAATGTTGGTATATTAATTCATTCTAACTTTTTAGAACAAAAAATAAAGTTTTAATGCATCAATTGATACTTTAACTTGTCCCGAAAAACCTTGTGCTCCCTAAACTTTGAAAACCTATGCTTTTCTCATCTCAACTTGTCTTGAACTTTGAAAACATCCCCGTAACTACCTAAACTTTCAAAAAGTACATTTTTTAACTCCTTACATCCTCCATGACATCCAACGTGGCAAGCATTGAATTTCTCGGAGAATTGATCAAATTTAATTAAAAAATAAAAAGGATAAAAAAACCTCAAATCTATTCTTCTCCCGTAACTCTATATCTCACCGAAGTTACTCTCATCGGCCTCCTATCTAACCGGAGTTACTCTCAACGGGAGGCTCTGCTCCGGCAAAGATGACAGTGGCAGTTAGGTGGAGAGTTGAAGGAATTCTGTAACTATTTAGAGCACAAACACCTTACACACATAGCAGCATTTGCTCGTTTGATGAACCATATTATCATATGTGATTCAGTAATCTCCATCTTGTGCTTTTCCTACGAAAGCAAATTGGATTTACCACAAACATTTTAATCAGAAAAGCCACATAAATCTAACCCTACTCTATAGCTATTTCTTAATTTTACTCAAAAATGAACACAAGCAAAACCACAAAAATTAGGATGTCGACCCGACACCCAACTGAATTTGAAGCCAAACCACCACAAATAATGGAACAAACACATGAAAAGGAACATTGAGAATAGAGCCGTTGATTAGTTACGTATCCATAGTCATCTCAAATGGTTATGGCATTGACGGGGAGAGAATCGGAATTGAGATGATGAAATGGATATGACGGTGCCGGTGCTGAAGTTATCGGGCGTAGTGGTAGCAAGTTCGGTGGTGTCGGAGCTGAAATTATCGGTCGTAGTGGTGGCGAGTTCGAAGGTGACCGGAGCTGCAGTCATCGTTAGTGGTGGGAAGGTGCCCGGAACTGTAACTATAGATAGTGGTTGCGAGTTTGAATGTGACCGGAGTTGAAGTTATCGATAGTGGTGGCCGGATCTGAATTTAACGGTTAGGTGTTGTTAGCTTTTATATTTTTAATTTTTTTATTTAATTAAAGTAAATGAAGAAAATAAAAAAGATAAAAGAAATGTTTATTATTTAGTATGCTTTTTTTTATTATTTTAATTATTATCACGTGTCGCGTTATTATTGGTTTGACTTGTCAAATTTTACATTTGGCAACCACATCAGCGCGTGTGTTATACACTATCTCAGCTGTGAGTGGTTTAGTGAGTTTGAGGAAGCTAAAAGACGCACTTTTCGAATGTTTAGGTAGCTAGGGGACGTTCTCAAAGTTCAGGGAGGTACGAGATTTTTTGGGACAAGTTGGAATATTAATTGATGCATTAAGCCAAAAATAAAGAAATCAAATGTTTGATGGTGAAATTTTTATTTTGATTTGTGTTCAAGAAAAAGAATGGTTTGATGAAGAAGATAGTTAAAATGTAAATATAAAAAATAAAAGGGTTGTAATAATATTAATGTATGGAGCTTTTTGTAACTTTTACACATATTGTCACATGTCATGCTTTTATTGGGTTGAATTTTCAAAGTAGGATTGACTTTTTCTTCATGAATGAGACGTGGGGCGAGTGTGTTACACTCGGGGTGAGTATGTTACATTCACCATGCCGAAACCGATATAGTTTATCGAAAGGATTTCAGTGATTCACTTTTTTAAAATGAATTGTGAAGTTCTTTTTTAAAAGATGAAGGAGTTAGAGAAACCTTTATAAATATTAGAAGGGCTGTAGACGAAAATGGCAGTGTATAAAGAAAAGGGTAAACTTCAAAAAAGGGATATGTGGTTTGGATTATTTTCAAAACGGGTCTTGTGTTGACTATTATGGATCTCAAACGTGGCAAGGGGCAATTTGGGACACTTAAAATCCAATACAATGCCCGTTTTGAAAAGGACCCAAATCACAAGTCCCTTTCTTGAAGTTTACCCTAAAGAAAAAGTAGTTTATATAAAAAAAAGTCAAGATTATTGTGCATAGACTTAAAATTTTATTTTTGTTCGGATTTTCAGAAATTCCATAATTAGCTAATACTTCTCATTTAGTAATTTAATGAATTTTTATTTTTTAACTGTAAGCATTTTAATTTTTGTATAAAAATTAGTTTTTTGTAAGCATTTTTTTATATTTATTAAAGAAAAAATAGTTTGTATAAAAAAAGTTAAGATTATTGTGCATAGACTTAAAATTTTATTTTTGTTCTGATTTTCAGAAATTCCATAATTAGCTAATACTTCTCATTTAGTAATTTAATGAATTGTTATTTTTTAACTGTAAGCATTTTAATTACTTAAAAATTTCTACTTATTTATAAATTTTATATTAGCTATTTATAAATTTCAAACTCAATTTTAACTATATATAATTAGCTATCTTGTAGCCTTCCATAAATGTTATTTGTATTTTCATTGAATTAAATTGAATTATAAATGTAATATCTTTTTGAGCGTGTTTGGAAACCTAAAATTTGAAGGAATTCAGTTGAATTCATTTCATTTTATATAGAAGGTTTGTAACTTTTGTAAGTAAATTGAAATGAATTCAATTGAATTCCTTCAAAATTTGGGTTTCCAAACATACCCTTTATATTTTTTTGGCCAAATTCATACGGAGCTCCCTAAACTTGGCACGAAACGCCCTCCGCCATCCCAAATTTTTAACTGAGATACTTTGCCCCCCAATGTTGGCAAACTGATACAGTTTGCCCCCTCAATGCTACGTGTCAGTTTCTGATTGTTTTGACTTTTTCAAAAATTCCAAAATCTTTGAAAAGTCAAACCAATCAGAAACTGACAAGTGGCATTGAGGGAGCAAACTGTATCAGTTTTGCCAACATTGGGGGGCAAAGTGTTAAGTTTGAAACTTGGGGATGGCGGAGGGTGTTTTGGGCCAACTTAGGGGGGCTCCGTATGCATTTGGCCTATTGTTTTTTGTATTGAATTCATTTACATATTGATATTGCTGGTTTCATGCCAAAATTTATGGTAAGTATTGCAGATTGAACTACTTCATCCTAATACTCATCCTAGCACTGCTACTGGGATTAGATACATGTCCAACCCAACACAAGCGCAAGCATATAAGTCGGTTTGTGACACTCATTTTTCACTAACCCCATTCTAAACCAGAACCCTATAAAGTTCAATGTTTTATGTATCGGACTTAGTTTATAAATTAATACTCTAACAAAGATATTATTCTTGTTTATTGTATTATTATATTAAATTTAATAATTATTCATATTTTAATTTATGAAGCTCAATAACAATAACATCTATTATCTTTTAAAAAATTGAAGTAAAAAATGTCATCAAGATTTATATTTTTTTTTGGTATTAAATTTGCCATTTTTTAACTATTTACCCTACTAGAGGTTTAAAAGAAAAGAAAATCATTTATGGGCTTTAAACCATATATGAGAATGATCTTATAAGCATGATGAAATTCTAAAGTAATGGTTAGACAAAGTTTGTATTGTTTTTTTAGTCAAAAATCTGACTTTACCCGAATTGAACCTGATTTGTCTCACAAACAGGTTGATCGGAAATTCAATATAGAATAAAATATTACAACAGTATTTAAATATAATATATAAATATATAAAAATTTATACAAAGCTCAAACATTTATACAAAATTTTAGCTTAGCCAACAAAACTTCAAACTTTAACCGACTCAAGTTTTATAAAATAGGGGAAAACAAACAAATCCCCTTTTTAGGGAAAATATTTTTCCTTTTATTGAAGGGATAAAATATTTTTATTTTCCTTCCTATACTTTAAGTTTTGCTTTTCACTTTTACCACTTTTTAAAATTCATCTCTATCCATCTCTCTTCTCCCTCTCTTTCTCCGTGTCTCTCCGTCTCCTCTCTTTCTCTACATTTTTCCCCATTTTCACCTACTGCTTACTTCTCTTCTCGTTAGCTCTGCTGCTTCCTCCCTGACTCATCTTCTCATCTCGCATCTACTCTCCTTCTTGTAATAATGACCATTACTTTCTCAGATCTCCATACCGAAACGGGCATCAAGTCCCTCGACGAGTTTCTGGAGGGAAATCTTATAATTCCGGGTACCTTTATTTCTCGTTTTCTACCAATCGTTTTATTCTACTTAACGATCTACGTTTTTTCAGCATTTTTTTTGCAGTACCTCATTTCTCCTCCTTCTTCGTCCAGTTTTGAAGTTAATTACTATCCATTTCTGTTTGTTGTTAAAGCAATGAAATACGTTGAAGAGAATCTCTGATTGAGTGAGTCAATGTTGTTGATAAGAAGGAGAAAAATTTGCTGCCAAAATCGTCACTTATCAGCAGTTGAAATGAAGAAGAATAGCAAAAATCAGGAATGGATCCAATAATAGTTTTAGATATCACGTAAAAGAAAAAATTGAAAGTTAAGTTATGATCTTGACTCAAAAATATTATGCATTTTTCTTGTAAAGGGTTAAATTTCCCTATAAAATATGCATGTTCAAGCCTAATAACTTAAAACGGGCTGAGCTAGGTTGGGCAACCCGAGACCCTGGAAATAACTACTAACAGTGGACAATCTATTCTTTGTTAAGGAATTGCTTACATCCAAACGTACATGGATAAGGTAGGGACAAACCGAACAACTAGAACTAGTACACCAATTTGAAAACATATAAATTTTTTGTTCATCTTTTATCTCTTTATCTTACTACCCAAAAACAAGAAAAATGGCAACTTTCTTTGGGTCTCCAGCAATTCTTTCACACCCAATTACAAAATCAAAAACTAATCCCTTATCTTCTTCTTCTTCTTCTTCTTCTTCTTCTTCTTCTTCTTCTTCTTCTTCTTCAAACCCTCCCCCTTCTAACTCACAACCTATTCCAACACCATTGCCAAACCTAAATTCAACCTCTTCTTCAGACCAACCAAAACAGAAACCTGTTGTAAAGCCGACCAAAGTTGAGAGCACGGACTGGATAGCATCAAGCTTGACAAGACGGTTCGGGCTGGGTGCTGGCCTTGCTTGGGCTGCCTTTCTTTCCTTTGGTGTCATTTCTGAACAGCTCAAGACTCGGTTTGAAGTCTCTCAACAACTAGCTAATACTAAGTTAGTTTCTTTTATGTGTTTAATCTTAATTAATTGGTCATATATATTTTGTTAATTAACCATGTGTTACAATTAATTTTGATGTGTAGAGACATTGACAAAGAAGAAGAGGTTGTTCTGCCTAATGGGTTAAGGTACATTTTTTTATCTTCTCCAATTATTTGGTTCTCTTGATCTTTTTACATGAATGGCAATGAGCAACATCCAATTGAAATATCTGAGCTTGAAATGAATTGAAATATGCAATTTAAAGCTTGGGATTCTATGTATATATCAGTTCAATCTTGAATGGGTTGATTAGATTGAACAGAAAAAGTGAAAATTATGTATTTTATAAATTTGTTTATTAATTTATATAGGATTAAGATATATTGTAATTTGTGTCACATCACATTCAATGAAATTGTAAGATGTGTAGTACTTTTCCAGTCAGAAAAATTGCCTTGCACAAAAATTGACTAAATATTTTTTGGGTCTTATTTGGCAAAAGTAAATGAATTTTTGATATCCGGATTTATTAAAATTTATGAAGTTGGGGTCTATCTATTTAAATTTTAGTACATCAAGAATAAATTCATGTTAAAAAAAAATATAAAAGTTAAACACTTTAAAATGTTTAGATTGTCCTTTTCAGTATTTTATTATTTCAATTCGTACAATTAATAAGTTCATATAACTTTTAATGTACTACAATAAGACGAGAAACCATATAGAAAATTACAGAAGTGCAGGAAACTAAAAACATTCAAGTTATATAATTGGACCAACAAGAAGTTATTCAACCGTGTAGAATGTTAATAACAAACAAGAGAAAATTTAACATTTTTTATTTTAAATTTTATCGATGGCACCTTTATTTCAACTAGTTAAGATTGACCATACACGAACGCTTAGTGATTCGAGCGTGACTATGTAACAGGTATATAGACTTGATGTTAAGTTGATTTAGTCCATGGTTGTTAATTAGTGAGCTGTTGCTTTGGGTTGGGTTTGTTAGAGTATTTTTTAATTGTTTATCTTATCTTAACTACTTAGCAATATTTGTGGTTGTTTACGTTTTTTGTAAGGCTATAAAAAGCCAATTTCAGTTTCAATAAAATCATCACTTACAAACCCAATTGTTTATGTTTTTGTTGTAGTTAATCTACTGTCAAACTCTACAATTGGTATCAGGGCTCCTACTGGGCTTTGATTGAGAGAAAGTCGCAAACTTTGAGTGATCAAACACTGAGAGAATGAGTGAAGACAAAGGTTTAACAAAGATTCCTCACTTTG
>CAOJBI010887921.1:0-12802 GCA_948277035.1 Euphorbia corollata | reverse complement strand
ATCAATTAGTACCATAAAATATCTAAATGGTCCACATGGTGGATTAATTGGTATACATATATCACATTGTATGCGTTCTAAAAATGTTGGAGATTCAATTCCAACCTTACTTCTGGAAGGTTTTATTATCAATTTTCCTTGGGAACAAGCAGCACAAAATAATTTATTATTTTGAAGAAACTTTTGGTTCTTCAATAGATGCCCATTTGCATTTTCTATTATTTTTCTCATCATTATCGAACCAGGATGACTATTAGCATGGTCCGCTCTACTTGATGAGGAAATTTACCGACTTCAAGTCTCAAGAATGACATAAGCCGCACAGAGCCGAATTGTCGTATCCATCTGCCAAATAAAAAACCGAAAAATCACATTTCGATAGTCTGATTTCTCCAAACGGACTGAAAACTCGTAAAATATCAAAACCAAATCAAACCAGGTCCCGCCTAAAACCTAGCTTTCCTTGATTTGGGGGATTTTGTCCCCAATGGGTAATTAGCCCGCGGGCTAATTTCCTAGGTAATTAGCCCGCGGGCTAATTAACACCCTAGTATAAAAAGGGGTGCTCCTCTCCCATTTTTGACAAGTTTCGAATTCCAAACTTCCCCAGAGCAAAATCCTTCAGTTTTTGCTCCTAAACACGTCAAAACTCTGCCGGATTCAAGCCTTCTTGATCTGAATCTCTCAAGCTTCGATTTAAATCAAGTTTCCCTCGGAAACTCTCGATTTAAACTCGTCAAAAACCCGTTCAAAAGCTGTTTTACTCGTGATTATACTCATAACTCGAGTCGAAACTTCCTCAAACCGCTACAACATCTTCAAATCACTTTCTTTTCAACTTTTCTCAAGGTTTCCCATCAAACCAATGACAATTCGGTCCTGCACCATCTCTCATGTCATCCTGGACAAGTGAAAAGGTAATTGAGGGTAATTGGCTCTAAGCCCAAATTTCAAAATATGTTATTTCTTCACACCATATTGCATGTTTGAGTGAAGAGCCACTAGAGCTGCTTTACTACTTATTTTTCAATAAAATGCATTAATATGTGTGAATGAGCATGCAGGTGAAGGTCGGGTTCCCGAGTTTAAAGGAAACTCTGCCCGAATTACTATAGGAAATCCCAAGTAGCGCCGTTACTCTGCCCAAATTCCGGCAAGTTTTTATTGCTTTCTCAAGCCGTCGTAATGCCAAAATTATCATAAATGTCATAATTCTCGATTTTTGAATAAAGTTAGTAACCATTATATCCGAACCCAGAATCTCTATTTTCAGGTATAAAAATCCCATCATGGATCAGTATACCATAATTCCCGGTGACGCTGAACCGGGTGGCGACTCTTTTTCCGTAAAACAGGGGTATTAACCTTGTTTTACTATTTTCATCATATTTTTTAAAAGAAATCAAGTTGAAAATGGTTTCTATTAAATGAATTTACCCCTTCAGAGAGCGAACGCCTCTTTTACTTCAAAACAAAACCCCGGGCGAGTTCGCGCCTCGCGCAGTTCGACCCTCTTTACCAAAGAAGTCTTTTCCGAGAAAGCTCGTGAGAAGGATCGCTCGCTCATAGCGGCGACTCAGCTGGGGAATAATTTTTTATTATAAACAAAGTTTTAATAAAAATTAACTTTTGATATAATGATGAATTTTCATTCAAAATGCTAAGAATTATGACATTTATGATGAAATTGCTATTACGCAAATTTTAGGATTGCATTTGCACGTGCATAAACTCTCTTGACAACCAATCTGGTTTCATTTGGTAAAGTATTACTCAAGTTCGTTTTAGGGCTTGGGGATATGGATGTAATCACACCCCTTGCGTAACGTACAAAGGACTTTGATTCGCTTAGGGTCAAAGCTCCCGAGTATATTATATGTGGAAAGAGTTACTTTGGTTCATTTTAGGGCCATTGGACTTTGGTACACAAAGGTGCATTGTATCTTACAGTACCCAACTTGAGACCAAATTCCACATATAGTTGAACCATAGTCACTTCCTCATAGGTTTACCCCGAAATACCCAGTGAGAACGTGAGTAGACTTCGCTAGTCCCTTGATGACATAAAAGCAAAGTATCCCAATGAAGAATAAGGGCGGTAGGCCCGAGATAACAGTTTGTTCCTTGTGCAGGTTTCATATATAATAAATTATAAAACTTGTGCATTACATCACGATTGTGTGAAAACTAACCACATCTTTATGCAGCCATGATATTTATCGTGTGACATTGCATTTTCCTTAGAAATAGGATCTTTGACTATTAAAGTCGCGTTTACTAACCAAATGGTTATCCTAGCTATTAAAGCTACGCATCCGGCTTATAGAAGCCAACTCTCGACCCTAGGGTCTCCGTGGTTGTAAAAGGCACTATTCCAACTATAAAAGTCAACCGTTTAACCAAAATGTCAAACTTTTCCAAATTTGACCATAGAGTCTCTGTGACTGTAAAAGTCACTATTCCGACTGTAAAAGTCACTATTCCGACTGCAAAAGTCAACCATTTGACCAAAAAGTCAAACTTTCCAGAATCGACCCTAGAGTCTCTATGGCAGTAAAAGTCACTATTTCAACTATAAAAGTCAATCGTTTGACCAAAATATCAAACTTTTCCAAATATGACCATAGAGTCTCTGTGACTGTAAAAGTCACTATTCTGACTGTAAAAGTCAACCATTTGACCAAAAAGTCAAACTTTCCAGAATCGACCATAGAGTCTTCGTGACTGTAAAAGTCACTTTTCCGACTGTAAAAGTCAACCGTTTGACCAAAATGTCAAACTTTTCCAAATTCGACCCTAGAGTCTCCATGACTGTAAAAGTCACTATTCCGACTGTAAAAGTCAAACTTTTTCAGATTCAACCATAGAATCCCCCCGACTAATAAAGTCAAATATCTGACTATTAAAGTCATCTTTGGACCAATGAGTCAATTATGACCGACTTACGAGTCGAGTCACCTCAAAACCGACCCCGAGTCGTATCGACTAATAAAGTCAAATATCCGACTATTAAAGTCATCCTTGGAATAATGAGTCAATTCTGACCGACTTACGAGTCGAGTCACCTCAAAACCGACCCGAGTCTTATCAACTAATAAAGTCAAATATCTGACTATTAAAGTCATCCTTGGACCAATGAGTCAATTCTGACCGACTTACTAGTCGAGTCACCTCAAAACCGACCCCGAGTCGTATTGACTAATAAAGTTAAATGTCTGACTATTAAAGTCATCTTTGGACCAATGAGTCATTTCGGATCGAATTACGAGTCGAGTCACTTCAAAACCGACCCCGAGTCTTATCGACTAATAAAGTCAAATATCCGACTATTAAAGTTATCTTTGGACCAATGAGTCAATTCTTATCTACTTACGAGTTGAATCACTTCAAAAACCGACCCCGAGTCATGCCGACTAATAAGGTCAAATCTCAGACTATTAAGGTCATCCTTGGACCAATGAGTCAATTCGGATCGACTAACGAGTCGAATCACTTCAAAACTGGCCATGAGTCGTATCGATTAATAAAGTCAAATCTTCAACTAATAAAGTCAAAACTTCTGACTATTAAAGTCATCTTTGGACCAATGAGTCATTCGTTACTAAACCAACGAATTAATCCAGCATCAGGATGGCCCGACCTCTTGAATGCATTCTACTTATGAAATCATCACCTTTAGACTTAGGCATTCATGGAATGCCCTGGATTTCTTGAGTTGCTTTCTCCAAGAAAGACACATTCCTTTAGGCTAATACTCTCTCAGTGTTTAAACCTTTTACCTCCTCAAGTGTTCCATGAACACCTGAGATTATTATTCCAATCCATGAATCCTGTATACATGCATACATACATACACATATTCATACATATACAATAAAATTAAAAAGCAAAGGTCAAACACCCTAACAAAGCATTTGCTAACACTTGATCAACTATGTTTCAGGTTGGAAGTGAACTAAGGCACGGTTAAAATGTACCACATGTCCTAAGAGGATCAAGCACACTCTAGTTCTAGAGTCTCTTGAGGATTTCTTTTCTGAACCAAAAGACAACATGGCAGGAGCAAGGGAGTTTGATGAAAACTTTCGAAATTTCATAAATACGCATGAGTTCCAAAGCTACATGAGGTACATTATGGATTCTGGTCTACAAAGAACTCTGGACCATGAAGTCGAGCTGAATGATTTAAGAACAAAGCTTGCTAGCCTGGAGATGATGGTCCCAAAAGCCGATAAAGCATCAAGCTCATCTGCCCAACAGTGTTTGGATCTCAACAGATACCGATTAAATGAGTCTGAAGCTCTTCAGCAGAATTTCATCATGCCCTACATTGCTCCCTACAACGGGACGGGATCTCCTCATGCCCATGTTGAAGCTTACCTCCGAATTATGATGGGAATGGCAATACCCAAAATTCACATCATCAATCTATTTCAGACAACTCTCCATGGGCCTGCTACAGACTGGTATATGAGTCTTCCTTCGGATGTGAAGTTAGATTGGGAAAGGCTTAGTTCAGCCTTTATTGAAAATTATGCCTTCAATCTCAAATTGAAGACCACTCTTCCAGACTTGGAAAGGATTCGTCAGTGACCTAATGAATCATTTGAAGCTTACTATCTTCGATGGATTGTAGTCAGAACACTAGTCAGTGGAGCTCCAGATCAAGAAGCCCTGATTATCAAGCTTGTTGAAGGGTCTAGTCAAAAATATCATGAAGAAATGAAAATGAAGCATTTCGAGACATTAAATGAAGTCATGAATTACGTGAAAAAGCTTGAGAAATATGAGGAAGAGGATAAGCTGAAAAGAGAAGAATATCAGACTTGTGCCAAGCCTAGAACATACGAAAGGGGAAGCTCCTCCAAGCTAAATAACTCGGGCTTTCCCAAGCAAAGTCCACAAGCAGTTGTCAAGATAGTAGCAACGACGCAAGTGCAAGCTCCTCAGTCTATCTCTCCATGGGTCGAATCACTATCCCAAATATTTACTAAACTAAGAAATGCCAATGTCCTGCAGAGCATCAAACCATTCATCCCTCCCACAACGGCTGACCGGGATAACTTCTGTACCTACCACGTCATAAAGAGGCATCACACCAATGAATGCACCCGCCTTCTGAAGGACTTACAACAAATCTTTACTGATGGAAAAGTCGAGGAGCCAGAAAAGAAGCCGAGTACACAGACTAATCCACTACCTAATTTCCCTGCTGCAGTTAATGTCACAAACATTAAGATTGGTGGAGATACAAATCATCAGGACATTTCTGAGGACTATCACCACAGCCCAGGATGGGGAGAAAACACTGTATTCGAGAACCTGGATATCATTCATCAGGTTGACCAATATGTTCGGGAGATTGAATGTGAAAGGCTGATCTATTACAAAATCCCGAACGGAATGAAATTCTGGGGCAATATCGACCCGTCCGAGCATGAGGAAAGATTTACTCATTTCATGCACGCCAAGGGAATTCTCATGATGGGGTTTACATCTCAATTCCCCAGATTCCTTGAGGGGCCTGCTCTAGAATGGTTTAATTCTCTTCGGATGGAAAAGATTTGGAATTGGATATATCTTTCAAGGGCTTTTATGCATCACTTCATGGTCACATTCCCTAACGCCACAGGTATCAAGTGGTGGGAAGAACCAGAGATTGATACGCAAAACAGAGGATGGGAGATGCTACCACCCGAGGTTCAACCAAGGGATACATATACTTACAAAAGTCTAACTTTAGTAGGTGGATCCCAATTTGAATTCGAAAATTTCTCCAATCAAATTGCACCCGAAGGATCTCACAACAACGAGCAACAACCTGAAGAATTATATGATCTAGAACAAGCCTGGAATGATCCTAAATACTGGAACGGGTATCCAGAGATGGAAGAGCTGCGAGCGCAACGGATTGACCCATTTCAGGAAATCAGAACTGAATTGAATGATTACGATTAGGCTGTTGATGAATCATTCCAGAATCTGGAAAGAATGAGAGCTGGGCTCAATGAGATGTATCAGCAAATTGATGATGATCAGCAAATAGCTCCTTATCCAGCAAACCAAGTTGAAAATCATGAAGAACCTGAAGAAGATCCAGTTGAAGATCCTGTGGAATCCAAAGAAGAAGATCCTGAAGAGGATCCTGATTGGGAAAACAATAATGACGATGTTGTAGTCCCTAACTTGGATCAACATCTCGAACCCAACCAGCTAAATGACGATAATGAAGAGAACTTGCATATTGACCAATGGCTAGCTGAATCTCATATTCATGAAGTTCCTAACCCATTCTGGGATGTTAATAATGAGGACAACTGGCATCATGGAGTTGAGCAAGTTGATATACCAGCTGATATTATAGCTATGATGGCGGATGGCGTTGTGGACTTCGAGGACGAGATTGGATTTGAAGAATTCATGAATGGTAATCCTGATGGTGAAGTTGAAAACCCTGGACCACAGTCTGACTCTGAAGAGGAATTTGACATCCCGCCTATCAATTGGCTGGGACACTTTGAGCATGATAATGATAACATTTGTCACGGTCAGCTAATCAACTCTGATGATGAGAGTTATGCAAGCTACATAGAGATTGACTCAAACGGTTTTGGATCAGCCGAAAGCCAAGATTCGGGAGAACTCACCGATGACTATCATGTCCATATGATACGGGAACTTGGTGAAGAACCAACTGCAGAATATATCATGGAGAGGTTTCAAACGGAAAATAGACAAGCTGCACTAGCAAGCCAAATGTTTGTCCCCGACATGGAAGCCTCAAACTATGTTAAATATGATGGGATGCATGACCCTAGAAAACACATCAGTGAATTCATCACTTGGATGAACTACAACCATATACACTTCATTCATTGGCCTGAGAAGTTCAGATTGACTCTTCGTGAGAAGGCATTATTATGGTTTGAAGGACTAACTACCTATTAGAGATCATTCTGGAATGTCCTTGCTGATCAATTTCTAGACTATTTCACATGGATGGATCCTCCACCAATTGCTTTGCTAGAGAAGAGCAATTCTGGTCTTCCCTTACGATTTATGCGTTGGGAACATTCGAAATCCATGTGTCCTACCATAGTGGAATCTTCGAAGAACTATCCATGGTACATGAGCAAGTTCAAAGATGAACATGAAGAGACGCCAATCAAGAAATTCATGTATTGCGAAACTCTTGATATGCTTGACGGGAAAAATCCGACTATAGCAGCATCCTCTTCATCAATCAACATGTTCCGATCAAGAGTACCAAACAACTTAGTATTCTCTCATATCTTGCAAACCAATTGCACCATTTCATTAAAAGAGGAAGCACCCTTTATGCAATGGCCTTTTACAACAAAGGAATCAACGACTGCTGTGATCAAAGTGAAACCACTAAGTTTGAAGGACATACCACTTGAAGAAGATTTTGATGAGTTTAAAATCTTCGAAACAACATACTCACCTACAGACTATGTGAATCCCATCACCAGAGGAGGAAGGGTAACAGGAGCTGCAGAGTCACCTATTCAGAGGAATAAACCAACGACAGCCATAATTCCACCCAGAGCGCAAGCTGGAGTTGAAGGAACCATTATTGATCAGCTAAAAGCTACTTCAACCAAGATGAGCATTTGGGAGCTTCTCATTAACGCACAGGAACACCGGATGGCCATTGTCAAGAGGCTAATGGAAGTAGAAACACTCTCAACAGCTGCACCCGATCAAGTTTGTGCCCTACTCAATACAAAAGCAATTGCAATCATACCAGACATTGTATTCACCAATGCAGACCTGCCAGGTGAAGGAACAGGCCACAATAAGGCACTATACTTGAAAGCCAACATCTTTGGCAGAGTTATGCCATGTGCCATGATAGATGATGGGTCAGCCCTAAATGTTTGCCCAAGACAAATCCTTCCAATGCTCGGCCTGAGTGAAGAAGCATTGAGAAAAGCTAAAGCTGTCATAAAAGCTTATGATGTTTCCAAGAGAGCCATCATTGGAACATTCGAAGTGGAAGTTATCATTGGAGACATCTCATCCTATGTATTGTTCATAGTTATCGACATCCTAGTAACCTTCTCGCTGTTACTTGGGCATCCTTGGTTCCACGCTCTTGGAGGAGTCCCGTCTACCCTTCACCAAAAAGTCAAAATTCCTTTTCAAGGAAAGATAGTCACTCTAGAAACAGATAAGATAGTCAAAATTCCGTTTCCCTGTGGGATCGACCTCTGCTTACCCTATCTCTATTGTGTTTGCAGGGAAATATTATTTTTTGGTGGTCTCGACACCCATCAAGATTTTAGCGCCGTTGCCTGGGAAATGGTTCCTTTTCAAGTTATTTTTATAGTGAATGACCAGAGCCATAACTAGTTGTAACGAGCTTCTCTTTGACCCAGAAATTGAAAGATCCAATCGGGCTCGCGCTAGGCAAGTTCGTGAACAAAGAGAATCTCAACGTCTCACAGACTTGAAGCTCAACGGCTAGGAAAAATGAAGAGACCAATAAGGAAAGGAAGAGTTAATGGAGACCAATGGTTATTTTGTGGCACACACACCTTAATTCTAGCACATTTGACTGGCGTGGCTGACGTGGTGCACTATTCATGACTGTTGCAACCAACTAGAGCATGTCTTTTGCCCCTTATCTCTATCAATTGCCATAATTACCACTACTCTCTAGAAGTGGCGAGAGAGATCCTTAATTACTCCCCATGAACCCTAATTGCCTATAAATTGGTCTTCTCTCCCACTATTTCACTCACACTGCTCATCACTTTCTCTCTCTAAAGGCAAATTCAAATTCTCTCCACCTTCTCTCTAAAATTCTCTACAAAATGTCTTCTGCTAAGGACACCACCCCCTACTCTACTCCTCCCACCTCCTCTTGCCAGAAAACCACCACCAAACGCCCTCATGGAGCCTCTACTCCAGTCCTTGCCGGCTCTCACAGCGGGACCAGAACTCCGATGCAGATCAGCCCTATCAATACTATACCTTATGAGAATCCTGCCGAGGAGACCAACGAAGAGCTCCAAGGAGAGAATCAGGTGGCTAAGGACTCTCAACCGGAGCAGAAGGATAAGACCTTCATCCTTTCTGAGAACGAAGATGAAGAGCGACTCCTACTCCTACTGTGCCTCCTGCAAAGAGAAATCCTTTCACGAGGAGTGCAAATATCGCTGGGAGCAAGAAAGCGAAGGTGAAAGACGTAAAGCCTCCAGTTGCACCAAAAGGTAAGATCTTTAATACCTTTGATAAGCCTAGTCCTCGTGGTATTTTCAACCACTTCAAAGGCAAGATCTCTAAGCCTTGCAAATCTGCTTGCACCGAGACCATGGCTACTCTAAGTATCAAAGACCAGGTCGTCGCTACCTTCGTTGCTATCTGCTGGCTCCCTATCCTCTTCATTCCATTCCTAGCCTACCAGGAGCTAGTTTGGGAGTTCTATGCTACCTTCTCTTTTAAACAGGACTATGACAGCTATGATCAGGCTGGAGTCCTTAAGTTCCATCTCCATGGAAAGAACTTTAGTTGGAGTCTCGATGATTTCAACAGAGCTTTAGGAGTTGCAGAATCGTCTGAAGAGATGTGTGATGCTCCTCCCACTGATTTCAACGCCACAGAGACCTACTTCTCCCTCTGCAACAATGATCCAAGAGTTACTTCTTGGAAGTCCGAGGATTCTAAGGCATGTTATATCCATGAATCTCATCTCCGTTATTGCCATAAAATACTTGCCTTTAACTTTTTAGGTCGCCATAAGAGCTCCGGGACCATCAATGAGAAAGAGCTGAACATTTTGAGCAGCATGATGACCAATAGAAAGCTCCACCTTGGTGCCTAGTTAGCCAAACAAATCCAGTTCGCTCTCTCCCATGCCAACAATCCTCCTGTTCTTGGAGCTATGAACTCTATGCTCTCCCATGGGATGGGTCATTTTGATCCCGTTGGCTACATAAAGCTCCCCGAGACCACACTACTTAATATGGAGATGCTAGAGAACATGTTGATGGTGTAAAACATCAACGGGATCAAGGTTATGCACCCTCCTGGACCTCCAGAGATCAAGAGCCCCACTCCTCCTGTTGCAGAGGAAAATAAGCCTAACCAGCAGGACCAACAAACACAAGATCAGCCATCTCTCAAAGATTACAAACGAGCTCCTGGAGAAGAACAAATAGTTTCAAAAGGACTATCATTTGCTAGAGAGCAATACAGAGACCTTTTCACAGGGAACATCCAATTTGCTGCAGAAACCCAAGACCTGAGGACTCACTGTGATGCGCTGGAATGCAATGTGACCGCCATCTTTGGTCACCTGAACATTAAGCCCGCCACAGAAGAAAACTATCATCAAGTCCCAACACCATAGGTCTTTATCATCTCCTCTTCTCTCCACCAGGACAGTAACTTTCCCCTTATTTTGCCCCTTATCTTTTGTTTTTCTGTTTTTTTTCTTTTCTGTTTTAGGGGATTTGCATTGAGGGCAATGCAAAATTTAAGTGTGGGGAGGGAGATTATCTTTTTGATGCTTTCTTTTTCAAATTTCTGCTAATTTTTGTTTTTGTTTCTTTGCATTTCTGTAATTTTTAGGTCTCACTGTGTATATTTTCATATTGCATTGTAAAAAATTCATAAGATGAAAAATTAGTCTTCCAGGACCAAATACTCTCTTTTAATCTCCACAATGACCTGTTTTGTTCTCTACCTTGACATGGGGAAATGAGGAATACCAAGAGTAGAAATAACTTCATAAAGACTAAATAAACAAGTAATAGGACTAATTTGACTAACCATACTTAACATCGAGACCTAACTTAAGCAAAGTTTGTTCCAATGACTGAAATCCGAAAGTCACCTTGTAAGATTTAAGTCCCAATGAGTACAGACTTAATGTTCAATGACTTATTCTATTGTACTTAGACTTGGTTTATCACTTAGACTTGGTTTATCTTAGAAAGGTCCCATTGTAACTTTGATCTTCACAGAGACCTTAGACCGTTCTCTTTTAATAGACTTAGTGGGCATTTTCTTACTTTTACTTTTCTATTTTTAGAAGGAATAGTGCAATCTAGCTGACAACTGGAATGTGACTAGTCCCTAGGGTCGTTTAGAAGGAAGAGCGCCATCTAGCTCGCAACTGGAAGGTGACTGTTCCATAGGTACGCTAGAAGGAAAAGCATAGTGAGGCTGGCAACCTGACAATGAATGTTCCATAGGGTTTTTTATTCTCTTGCAAATAAAAAAAAAAGAAGATTCAATCAAAAATAAAAGAAAAAGAAAAAAAATCAGAATTTGAAAATTGAAAAAAATAAAAAGTCTTTTTGTTTTTTTTGGCTAGATCATAGGGACCCCATCAAGCAAGAAAGAGACCAACTTAGGAGGTAAATGTGAAGTATCTTTTGTTACTTGATCTCTTTGATATTCTACCAAGTAATTTTTGGGTTTTGAAGCAAGGTTTAATATACTTTCTTAAGGATAATTCTCTCATTGGACTCTCGGTGCTTAACAAGATTTCTGTCAAGGTCATGGTGAACAATCTTAGTCTCTTTGTGCAAATGTTTAGGGTCTTGTGTTGTGTTTTGTTTCTTTTCTTCCTGATCCTAAAATGCATACTTGAGGGCAAGCATGGAATAAGTGTGGAGAGATTTGATAGGTCGTAAATCCAGCATGTTTTTGTGCATAAATCTTTATCGTTTTAAACATGTTTTTAGTCTCTTTGGGATTTGTTACTACTGTTTTTAATTATTTCAGGTCTAAAAGGTGATTTGGAGAAAAGATACATATTCTGCCCAAAAATGAGCATTTCACCGAGATCTCTGTGCAAAGACCGAGACCAGTAACCAGTCCTAGTGAATTTCGTAACTTACAGAAGGTTCCAGAATTTTATTTCCAGCGTTTTGATGAAGAAATAAAGCCAAAACAGTTCGAATTCACTAAACAAGGAGAAGCCTACAATTGGACAAAGCCAAAATAGGAAGAAGAGTTATTTTCCTAAATTATTCACTATTTAGGAAAGGCTAACTCAGTTATAAGTGACTCCAGATCAAGAGACAAAAGGAGAAAAGCCTAAAGAGGAAAGAAGCACAAGATTTCCTAAACAAGACTAAAGAGGAAAAAGGCATCAACTTCACTCCTATAAATACAAGACCAAATCAATAGAGTTAGACACCTTAGTTAGCTTAGATTAGTTTTTAGTTTATGTTCTTAGAAATTCTAGTTTTTAGTTTTCAGCCTTCGAATTGTTTATTTCCACTTGCTTTGTTATTTTTGTTTTCAGTCCCCGTAGGTTTCAGATTCAATCTCTTTAATTTATGTTCCATTATTCTTAAGCTTCTAAATACTTTGTTTACTTTAAATTCAATTCCAGTTTATTTCAATTTAATTTTAGTTTACTGTCTTTGTTACTTTCTTTTACTTTGCTTTATTATTTGCAATTGTTTAAGTTTTTCAGTCTCTGTAGTTTAGTTTAAAGTCTCCTTAGTTTATACTTTACTATTGTCTTGCTTTCAATTATATTCATTGCTTTAATATTAATTCTAGTTTCAGTATAGTCAATTTACTTCTTTTGATTCTTGCAATTTACTTTCAAGCCTTTACGTTTCATCGCATGCTTATATTCCAGTCTCTTTATTGTTTATTGCATTTACTTTAAGTCATGAGTAGCTAATTCTTTAGTGACTTGACCAAGTAAGGGTAAAGGCCATGTTTCATTTGTGTGAGGACCAACCTTGAATACCATAACTCACAAGGAGATCTATTTGTCAATCTCGATACAGAATCAAGAATCACTCAG
>CAOJBI010887556.1:0-12463 GCA_948277035.1 Euphorbia corollata | reverse complement strand
CAGAAAGCTTCGAAAAGATCGAATAAAGACTAGGAGGGAGAACTGATTCACCGATCAGATTAGGGACCCCGAAAACTGAGCTGGAAGGCCTCTATTTATAGGCAGAAAAATTAGGGTTTGGGGGCAAAAACGGAATTCCGGTGCCGGAGCGCCGTTCCAGTGCGCCGGAATGGCGCTGCAGCGCCAGCTTGGCGCCGCGGCGCCGAATTGGCGCTGCGGCGCCAGCTCGGCACTGGCTAAACCCGCGTTTTTCAATCTTTTGGACTAGACCTCCGATTGAGATTCCGGGACCACCTCCGCGATCCTCGTTCTGTTACGGACGTTTAGAGTGGTATATTGACATACTTCCGGAGACTTTTACCGGAGTTGATTTGCTTATTTGAAAAGCGAGTCGGGTTTTGGATTGCTGAAATTCAACTATTCGGTTTTTCCAAAAGAGTAGAGTTTTTCGAGTGGAAATGACCCAACGGTCAACGCTAGATGCTATGCTTCTAGCCCCACCCTATCGGAGCTTAATTCGACCGTTTAGGCCTTCGAATTCACGTTTTAATTATTTTTAAAGGCTGAATTGCAATTTTTCGACTCAATTCCCAAGCTGAAAAATCGAGTATTCACAGAACTAGATATACATTTCAATGGCCTTTATGCATCACTTCATGGTCACTTATCCCAATGCTTCCGGTATACGCTGGTAGGAAGAGCCTAAAATTGACGTACAAAATAAAGGATAGGAAATGCAGCCCCTTCTCTAATCCAACCATTGTCCCTCATCCATACATGGATCCGGACTTTGAAGGTAGTTCCCAATTCGAGTTTGGAGACTCTTGTAGTTAGAATGTCCCATCCTAGGAGCTACTCGGCACAAGGCAATAATAAGAAGAGTTGTATGATCCAGAGCGTGCATGGAATGATCCGAATTATTGGAATGGGTATTTTGGGTTAGATGATGTGCAAGTTGATCTTGTTGATCTATTTCAAGAAGTCAGAGCTAATTATACGACTATGGTCGAACTGTTAATGAAGCTTTTCAAGATCTGGAAAGAATGAAGGCCGAGTTTAATAAGATGTACCAGCAGATAAATAATGATCAAGGATTGGTTCCTCACCATGAAGATCCTATTGATAATCCCGAAGAGGATCCAGAAGAGGATCCGGAGTAAGATCTGGAGGAGAATCTGGAAGAGGACCCGGAAGAAGATCCAGAAGATGACTCAAAAGAGGAAGATCCTGAAAAAGATCCTAATTGGGAAGACAATAATGATGATGATGTGGTCCCAAACTTAGATCATCATCTGGAGCCACATCATTGGAATATTAATTAGTTAAATGAAGATGACAAGAAGGGAATTTCAACTTCGGTTCGTGGTTGGCACAATCCCCAATTCATGAAGTCCTTATTCCGTTACAATGACGAGAACAATTGGTATCAGGGTATAAGACAAGTAGACATTCTAGCTGACATAGCAGGATGGGCTGTAGATTTCGAAGATGAAATTGAGTTCAAAGAATTCATGATCGGCAATCTAGATGGAGAAGTTAAGAACCCAAGACCACCATTTGATTCTGAAGAAGAATTTGATATCCCATCGATCAATTAGCCAGGAAAATTTGAACATGATAATGAACATATATATCATGGGTAGTTGATTAACTCTGTTAGTGAGAGCACGCGAATTATCAAGAGACTAGCTCAGATGATTTTGGGTTTGTTTGAAGTCAAGATTCTGGAGATTTCACAGATTTTGATGATGGAAGTTGCATTAGTATGATAAGAGAGCGAGGTCAAGAACCTAGTGCTGAATATGTCATGAAAACGATCCGAGCGGTGAACAAACAAGCAGTATTTGAAAATCAAGTTTTAGATCCAGATTTTGAAGCACACTATCCTATCATATTTGATGATTCCCAAGACCCTGCAAACCATATCAAAGGCTTTGTCACCTAAATGAATTATGAAGAAGTACATTTTGCTTATTGGCCTGAAAAGTTCAGGCTCACTCTTCATGACAAAGCTCTGGTTTGGTTTGAAGGATTGACTCTTAACCATAAATCCTTTTGGAACAATCTTGTTGACCAATTCCTAGATTATTTTACCTGGATAAATCCTCCGGCAACTGCATTGCCAAAAAGGACTCGTTCTGGATTTCCCTTACGATACATGTCTTGGAAAAATTCTAAAGAAATGCTCCCCACATCTTTGGAATCTTTGTGAAATTATCCTTGGTATGTGGAGAAGTTTGAATTCGATTATGAAGAGATAAGCTTTAAGAAATTCATGTATAGTGACACCCAAGACATGCTCGGAGGGAAAAAGCCAACGCAAGAAGCTTCATCGTCATCAATTAACATGATTTGAGTTGGAACTCCGGATAATTCAGTTCTTTCTCATGTACTACAAGCCAATTTTGTCACCCAGTCACAAGGGAAGGCACCTTTCATGGAGTGGCCATTCGCACCAAATGAGCCTGTAGTTGCAACAACTAAATCTAAAACCACTCAATTTGAAGGATATACCTCTTGAAGAAGACTTTGATGAATTTGAAGTCTTCGAAACAACATACCCACCCTCAGAATATATGAGCCCAATCACAAGAGGTAAAAGAGTGATAAGAGTTATTGAGCCTCCAATTCAGAAAAATGAACCGCTTGTTGTTGCAACTCAGCCCACAACACAAACCAGGGTTGAAGGAACTATAATTGATCAACTCAAAGCTACTTCAACTAAGATGAGCATTTAGGAACTCTTTATTAATTCCTAGGAACACATGATGGCCCTTGTCAAGAGATTAATGGAGATTGAGACCTCATCGACAGCTTCACCAAAACAATTTTATGCTCTATTTAACATTGAAGCTACTACAATTATTCCAGACATTGTATTCACAAGTGCAGATTTTCCGGATGAAGGAACGAGACACAACAAAGCACTTTATTTGAAAGATAATGTTTTGGGCAGGATCATGCCTTGCATTATGATTGATGATGGTTCGGCCTTAAATGTTTGTCCAATGCAAATCCTCCCGATGCTCGGTCTAAGTGAAGAAGCATTGAAAAGATCAATTGCTATCATCAAGGCCTATAATGATTCAAAAAGGGCTGTTATTAGATTATTTAAAATAGAAGTTACCTTTGGGGACATCTTGTCTTTTGTATTATAAATAGTAATTAACATCCCGGTAACTTTCTCTCTATTACTCGTATGTCCTTGGTTTCATGCTCTTGGGGGAGTCCCATCTACTTTGCACCAAAAAGTTAAGATTCTTTTTTGTGGGAAGATTGTTACCTTGGAGGCAGATAAAGCATCCACAATTGTGGCACTCAGTATTGAAGAAAACAATATAAGAGGGTTCACGGTAGCAAAAATAGGAGAAGGTCAAGACTCCCAACCACAGGAATATTGGAGCCCATGGATTAAGAAATACATGTACCAACATCATGTTCCTGGAACCGGACTTAGGGCACAAGGGCAAGGCATACCCACCTTCAACATATGACAGGAAGAACTATGACTTGCAGGGTTAAGATACAAAGGGCCCAGGTATCTAAGGAGCAAGCTTTTTAGACATAACGGTTTCGGGAGGGCAAGGCAGAGTCCTTATCATGTAACCCCAAAACCTATCACTCACATGTCAAAGACTCGGTCAGGGTTTGAAATCTTCTCAAATGTGGTAGATTTCCACAAATATGGAAAAGGACCAATCACTGACATGATCAAAGAGAAGATAATTATGGAGTAAACAATGAACATTGTTGATACTGACACTAGTAGAATTCTTAGACAAGTTGATTGCCCAATACAGTGTGATGAGAAGAAGGTTAGAAAAAATCTAGATACATCCTTCAAGGAGGAAGAACTCCTTAGCATGCTTGCTAACAAGCTTAAGGCTCAGCTCACTGGTAAAAGAAGCTGAACAGTAACCGACTTTTACAGACAAGGAAAAAGCAAAGATGGAGATTGATGATGACGATGAAGAGATAGTCATGATCTCAGCAGAGCAATCAGCTGCAAACCTGACTGTCGAAGATGAAGAACCAATTACTATAGAAGAGGATGAGTCTTTTGTCTCTTTGTCTAATATCTTTGAACTGAATAATGCATTCAATAAAAGTGGAAACTTTGCTTACTTTGATTTTGTTTCTGATTATGATTCCATGCATCCATTCCAATATACATCTAGCATTTTCAATATTAACAATGATGTTACCAAAGAAATAAATTTAAACACAAAAGAAGAACCTAAAATGGTATTAATTTCTAATCAATTATCCATAAAAAAGAGAGAGAATTAATAAAAATATTAAAAGATCACATTACAGCTTTTGCTTGGTCTTACGATGATATGCCTAGTGTTGATCAACACATCGCGGAACATAGGATACCAAATGATCCTAAAATTCATCCAGTCAAGAAAAAGATAAGATGTTTACGCCTAGAATGGGCTGAAAAGGTCAAGGAAGAGATTTCCAAGCAGATCAATGCCAAGTTTCTGGAAGTGGTCGAATACCCTTCATGGCTTGCAAATATGGTTTCGGTTGCTAAGAAAGATGGTAGGGTCAAAGTGTGTGTATAATTTCATGACTTAAACAAAGCTACACCAAAAGATGATTTTTCATTGTCTCATATAGATGTCTTGGTTAATAGTGCTGCAAGAGCCACCATGTATTCCTTCATGGATGGTTTCTCGAGCTACAACTAGATATTGATGAATATGATAGACAAGTTGAAGACGGCTTTCATCATAGAATATGGCACATACTGCTATCAAGTTATGCCATTTGGATTAAACATTGTTGGGGTAACTTACCAACGAGCTGTCACTACTTTACTTCATGACTTGATCCACATAGAGGAAGAAGTATATGTAGATGACATGTTAGTCAAATCTAACACTCCTGAAGAGCATCCCACTATGCTAAATAGATTTCTCACCAAGATCAAGAAATACAACCTGTGTCTCAATACAAGGAAATGTGTGTTTGGGGTGTCCTCAGAAAAATTACTTGGTCACATTGTTAGCCAACGAGGTATAGAAATGGACCTTGATAAGATCAAAGCCATACAAGAAATGCCAGCTCCCAAAACAAGGTTGAAGCTTTCTAGGTTCGCTTTAGTATGTTAATCACTTTATAGCACGATTGAGCACTATATGTGAAACTATCTTTTAAACTCCTCAAGAAACAATAACATATTGAATGGAACAAATAGTATCAAGAAGCTTTTGATAAAATTAAAGCTTACTTGGCCAGTCCACTAGTTTTAAAACCTCTCATTCCAGTAAAGCCTTTGATTCTATATATGTCGATTGAAGAAATGTTAATAAGGGCAATGCTAGTACAAGAACATGATGATAAAAGGGAGCATGCCATCTATTACCTCAGTAAGAAGTTGTTAGAATATGAATCTCGTTATACGATAGTGGAAAAGATATGTGCCACCATTGTATGGTTGACAAAGAAACTTTGGCATCATTTCCAATCTTATTAGATACAAGCTGTGGGCAAAGTGGACCCGATGAAATATCTACATCAGACACCTTCTTTGATAGAGAAATTGTCTAGATGGTTACTACTATTTTCTAAATTTGATATTGAATATGTGACCAAGAAAGTTATCAAAGAAAGGGTAGTAGCTGAATTCCTAGCAAATAAACCATTGGAATATGAGTATGTTGGAAACTTGGAATTTCCAGATGAGCAGCTGGCCATTGTATCGAAAGATTCAAAGAGATGGGAGATGTACTTTGACGGAGCTGTGAACAAAAAGGGTGCAGGTTTGGGAGTCATCAAAATTACGCCACAAGGAGGAATAATACCTATATCCAAATGATTAGAGTTTGTTATTACCAATAACGGGGTAGAATATGAAGATTGTCTATTCGGTATGACAACTCTAATAAATTTTAAAGCCGACAATATTAGAGTCATTGGCGATTCTGCTTTGGTGATAAAACATATCATAGGGGAATGAGAGTTTAAAGAAGAATCCCTCAGGCCTTACTTGGAAACTGTTTGGAGAAAGGCGTCAATGTTCAGCGTATGCAAATTTCACTATTTGCCTAGAGAAGATAATTAGATGGTTGATGCACTGTCAACCCTTACATCTATGTAGAAAGGGCATCAAGCTTGGCTGATGAAGCCTTTTGTTTTAGAAACAGCAAAAGCTCCATTTTATATCTCAATGATATAAACTGAAGATAAGTTAGAAGAACCATGGTACACCGACATTGTCAAGTATTTAAAAGATGGAAGCTACCCTGAAGAAGCCACTAACTCGGACAAAAACACGTTAAGAAGGTTATCAACTAATATTTGTTTAATAAACGAGGACTTGTTCAAGAGATCCTCCAATGGTTTGCTATTAAAGTTTCTAACATAGCAAGAACCCTAGCAATAATGAGAGAAGTTCATTCAAGTGATTGTGGCCCTCATTGAATGGAATCATGATGGCAAAGAAAATTTAACAAATGGGTTACTTTTGGTTGACTATGGTGGCTGATTACATATAAGAAGCCAAATCCTGCCACGTCTGTCAAATTCATGGGGATATCAGACATCTTCCTCCCATAGAACTACAAAGCCTAACAACACCTTGGTCATTCTCAGCTTGGGGTATTGACATCATTGGAAAATTAAGACCTTTATCAACAAATGGACATCGATTCATAGTTGTGGCCATTGATTACTTCTCCAAATGGGTGGAAGCAGAATCTTACATAAGTATTACTGCTAAGAAGATGGCTCAGTTTATAGAAAGACACATCCTCACACGACTTGGCATCCCACATCATGTAGTCACAGATAATGGGGTCTAGTTGTAAGGTGATACTGCTGATTTGATGGAAAAATATGGTATTGAGCATCATCGCTCATCACCTTATCAATCATATAAGCCAACGGAGCAATAGTAGCGGCTAACAAGTCATTGAAAAAGATTCTTTCAAAGATGGTGGTCAGCTATAGAGACAAGGTAGATCATTTACCCTTTGCATTATGGGGATATTATATTAGTATTCAGACTCCAACGGAGAAAACTCTATTTTCTTTGTATATGAGGCAGAAGAAATACTCTCTAAGAAATGGAAGTTAAGTCTTTACAAGTGGATCTTGAGGCAAAGCTATTAGAGAATGAATTGGAAAAATCTAGAGATGATGAGTTGAACTTGATTGATGAAAAACATTTGGTGGCACTAAGCAATCTTCAGATGTATTAGTAGCTTATGGCTAGGGCATTGTTAGCATGGTCCGTAAAGACCCGATGAGGAAAAATATACCTAGTTTGAATCCAATTCAAGTTTAGGGTTTACGGGAGTCAGAAAGGAACTGCATCGTACTCGTTTTAAATTTGGGCTGAATCAGATTACGGAAAGTTAGGTCAAAATTAGTCGAAAAGACCCAGAAAAATGTGAGATAAGCGCTCGCATCACCATCCACTACTTAGTGGGATGACAAAGCATCCACTAAGTAAATGGCCTATAGGCCATTTACTAGTTTCAAGGCTTATAAATACGGCCCATCCCGAAGAGGAATGGGCCGACAATTCCCGAGAGGAAAAACTCGTTTTTACGTTATTATTTTGCTGCGATTTTCAAATCAAGTTTTAAACTTAATTATCGGTCAATTTCAAGTTTTCAAAACTAGATTTTTGATTTTCTAAAACCAAGCTGCTGTGAGCGGGCGGTCCTTCCCTCACCTGGTAGGTTTGAACTGCACGAGGCACGAATTCGCCCGGGTTTCGGTTTTAAGAGTCTTGCGATCTCTGAGGAATGATTTCTATTAAAGAGAAAACCATTTTTTAATTCAATTTTCTTTTAAATGAATATGGAGATAGTAAAACAAAGTTAATACCCTATTTTACTAGGAATAAAGTCGCCACCCTGTTCAGCTCCACCGGGAATTGTGGTATACTGATCCATGATAGGATTCTATACCTGAAAAGAGAGATTCTGGGTTCGGATATAATGGTTACTAATTTTATTCAAAAATTTGAGAATTATGACTTTTATGATAATTTTGACATTACGACGGCTTAGTGAAGCAATGAAAACTAGCCGGTACTTTGGCAGAGTAACGACGCTACTTGGGATTTCCCATAGTAATCCGGACAGGGTTTCCCTTTGTTTTAGGGTGTGCGAACTTCACCTGCAAACTCATTTTCACATATTAATGCAATTTATTGAAAATAAATGGTAAAGCAGCGCTAGTGGCTCTTTACCTCAAGCATACAGGGAAAACAAATGAAATAATGTAAATAAAGTTTAAGGCATAGAGCCAATACCCTCAGTTACCTTTTCGCTGTTCCGGGATGACGCGAAAGCCGGTGCGGGATTGAATTGCCGTTGGTTTGACGGGAAACTTTGAGGAAAGTTGATTTGGGAATGGATTCGTGGGTGTTTGTGGTGTTTTGAGAGTGTTTTGACTCGAGTGATGGTTATAATCACGAGTAAAACTGAGTTTGAATGAGTTTTATCAAGTTTAAGTCGATAATTTCCGTGGGAAATTTGACTTAAATTGATTCTCGAAGAGATTTGGTTGATAACTATTGAATCCGGTAGAGTTTTGACGCATTTCGGAGCGAAAACTGACGAGTTTTACTCTGGGGAAAACCGGGATTCGAAATCTGTTGGAAAAGGAAGGGGGAGCACTTCCTTTTATAGTACTGAGGTAAATAGCTGCGGGGCTATTTACTTATATAGGTAGTGTAGGGGTAGCTTCCCGGGAAAAGGGGGAGGCTGCCCCCTAGGTAAATAGCCCGCGGGCCATTTACCTATGTAATTATCCCGCATGCTAATTACCTAGGGGGACAAAAATCCCCCTTTTCGGAGGAAGCTAGGGTTTAGGCGGGGCCCGGTTCGACTGGGTTTTGGTTTTTTTGGAGTTTTCGGTCCGTTTTGAGAAATCAGACACGATTTTTAGGATTTTTGGGATTTTTGAGTGACGGATAAATACGACAATTCGGCTCGTGTGACTCTTGTCATTCCCGTGATGCGAAGTCGGTTAATTTCCTCATTGGGTCGAGCGGACCGTGTTAACAGTTTGCCCCTCGCATATAGGAATTTTGATCTTTGTAGAAAAATTCACTAGTATGCGAAAGAAACCGTAAAACATTGTCTGAATGCATGAGTTGATATTTTAATTGATGAATTTTTGAAACAAAATATTTTTCCCCTTCAATTAAAATGTTAACGTGGGCGAAGATATTTCAATTAGAAATTGTTTTGAAATTGGCGCAGGGCCGAGAATGCTAATTTTATAAACTTTGAAATAATTTTGATGAGTGAAAAGCATGCTGGTGCATGTTTCTGAACATTTTCTGGTCCGCTCGGTTGAAACCGGAACTGAAAATAGCTTGAAAATGCATAAAATATTGAAAAGTGTTACCATTTTACCCCGGGAATTGGCCGTAGGGCCAAATCCCTACGCGTAACGGTCAAATAATTGACCATTACGCGTGGCTACGTTGCGTGCGTAGAGCGCGCCACGCAGGCCGGTAATTAGCCCCGGGGCTAATTACCAAGGACTATATAAGGAGCTCTTCCCCCCCTTATTTTTCACACCTCTCCTCCTTCTCGCTACTTTATCTCTCTAGAATTTTAGCTTTCTGCGATCATGTTTTCGCTTCTGCTTTTTCCAGTTATGCCCCTGCTGCTCCGGTTCTTCGGGGTTAGCATGTGGTACAAGCTCTACAATGCTCGAGTTGGGCTTCCAGCTATCACCGTCACTTCTCAGACGATTTATATCGAGGGAGTCCCGGTCTCTATTCCTCTCGTGCCGGCGGAGGGTCTCTACGGTATGCCTCCCAACTGGATGTACCACTCGATTGGGACTTATACACCGATTCCGGAGGCTCTAGACCCAGCGGGACATCTGTCTCGCAACCTGGTTAGCTCCCTTTTCTTACTTATTTATTTTAAAATGCATGTTTTATGCTTTCAAAACTTATACATGTCGCGGAAGTTTTAGAAAATATCCTTATGCATGTCGCGGGATTTATTTAACTGCCTGATTAACTATTAAAAATTCGTATAGGCTTATTAAATTTGTGAAAAATTATTTTGTGACTTAAAATAATTTTTTTAAAAATTGTATGCCATGAAATTAATTTTTTGAAAATTAATTTTAATAGGAAATTGCTTCTAAAAAATATCGTAGGTCTCAGAATTAATTTAGAAAATTATTCCGAACCATAGATTAGCTTCAAAAATTATTCCATGTTACGGAATTAATTTTTAGAAATTTTTTCTTTCAAATGCATGCTTATTTTGAACTGCTGGGGATTAGTATTGTCAAAATTATGCTCCGCTTGGGATGTATGCATGTTTTATTATTATTATTTTTTTGAAAACTCATGCTGGGGAATTAATAAATGACATGCTGGGGGATATATGTGTTTAAAAATTTTATGCTTATTGGTTCTGATAACCACTGGAGTTATCAGATATATTTATGCATGAAATGTAAATTTCTAAATGTAGGTGATTGAGCATAACAGAGGTAGTGTACAACATGTGCACAAGTGGTATAGAGCCTTATCTCCAGGTGCCCGGGCCATTATTGACGATACTCATATCGGTACTATGGTTGGGAACCTGGTGTATAAGCACTCACGCGGGTATCCTTATTTGAAGAAGGATCTCGTGTCTGCCTTGCTGAGCCGCTGGTCCGACACTATCCATACCTTTCACTATTCTTGCGGGGAGTTCACCATCACTCCCCTCGACTACTGTGCTATCACCGGGTTGTCATTCACCGGTACCGTGATCGAGTTCAAAACCACCTTCTCCTATTATCGGTTCGATAGAGAGGCGATTGAGGCCTTGATTGGCTTTTCAGGTACCGCTAGGAGTTCCATCTCTTGTGAGCAGCTGATGGACTTCTGGATGCAGGGGAGTGGAGCTGGCCGATCAGCTGCCTGCGAGGCTTGGGCTTTCATAGCCGCTGCTCTATCTTGGTTCTGCTTTCTGACTGGGCGGTCTGATATTAATCTTAATATCCTGCCAAGCTTGGTTGACATTCATAGGTTCAATGAGCTTGCTTGGGGTCGGGCCGCCTTAGCTCACATGTACTGGGCTCTAGATCAGTGCGCCAGGAACAGAATTGAGAATTTCAAATCTTCTCTGCAGGTGCTCGTGGTGAGTCTCCCTATCTTGGTTGATTTGATTCCCTTTTCTTTATTTTCAGTCATTTGAGTGTTTGCTCGTCCTGATTTGTGATTCTTTTTGCAGATTTGGTTCTTCGAGACGGGTATCTTGGATAGACCCTTGTTGGTTCCCTTCTCTATTCTGGTGAGAAATCTGTTTAACACAGCAGGGTGTTCTTCAGGAGTGTTGGACTTGACTAGCATGTCATCTACGTATACTTCTACCTCTTTATGGATTAGGTCGTGAAGTAAAGTAGTGATTTCTCGTTGATATGTTGTCCCGGTGTTTTTCAATCCGAATGACATGACTCGGTAACAGTATGTGCCTCATTCTGTGATGAAAGCTATTTTGAACTTATCCACCAAGTTCATGAGTATTTGATTGTAATCAGAGAAACCATCCATGAAGGAGTACATGGCAGCTCTTGCAGCGCTATCAACCATTACGTCTATATGTGGTAGAGGGAAGTCATCTTTCGGCGTGGCCTTGTTCAGATCCAGGAAATCTATGCATACTCTGACTCTTCCATCTTTCTTGGCCATACATTCACAAGCCATGTGGGATACTCAACCACTTCAAGAAATTTCGCTTTGATCTGTTTAGCGATTTCTTCTTTTACTTTCTTAGCCCATTCTGGACGCAAACGTCTCATCTTTTGCTTTACTGGACGGATTTTAGGATCTGTTGGTATCCTGTGTTCCGCGATGTGCCGATCAATACCAGCCATGTTGTCGTAAGACCAAGCGAAAGCCGAAATGTGTATTTTTAGTATTTTTATCAACTCTCTCTCTTGTTCGATGGATAATTGATTGGAAATAAATAACATTTTAGGGTTTTCTTTTGTATTTAAGTTAATTTCTTTGATAACATCATCTTTGATATTGAAAATGCTAGATGTATCCTGGAATGGATGCATGGAATCATAATCAGAAACACAATCCAAATAAGCAAAGTTTCCATTTTTATTGAATTCATCATAAGTTACATTATTAAGTTCAAAGATATCAGACAAAGCAACAAAAGACTCATCATGTTCTATAGGCATTGGTCCTTCATTGGCGATAGACTGAGAGACAGATGGTTGTCCCGCGGGGATCATGACTATATCCTCATCGTCGTCGTCAATTTCCATTTTGGCTTTTCCTTTGTCCATGGTGGTCAACTGCTCGATCTCGTTCATCAATTTGAGCTGAGCTTTGAGCTTGTCAGCAAGGGAATTGAGAAATTCCTCCTCGTGAGCTATCATGTCTGGATTTGTCTTTATCCTCTTCTCGTCATACTGGATAGGGTGGTCTACCTTTCCCAAAATTTTGCCGGAGTCAACA
>CAOJBI010887427.1:0-18089 GCA_948277035.1 Euphorbia corollata | reverse complement strand
AAAAAAAAAACCTATAATTCAAGACATTTTCTAACACGCACTAAGTCCTTTTGATGGCTCTCAACTAGGGTGAGGTGGAAAACGACTTTGTGATTATTTCTATCTAAGTCCATTGATAGGGTGATTAGGGTCAAAGTCTATAATTGTTGAATGATACGTAAGTTCTTGTTCTTTCGAACTAAAATTGTCACTTACTTTTCCTATAAAAAAATTGTCACTTACTTCAATATAGATTTGTTTTGTAGCTTTTAAATCAGATTACGTATATATAACATGCTAAGTCTTCTCTATGTCCCTTTGTGATTGTGACATTGAGACTTCACTTGAGCCTATGAAAGACACCAATAACTCCTAAACTTTGTCTTTTTTTTTTACATAAATATATAAACGTTTATTAAATAAAAGCAAGTCCAATGTACCCCACTTTAAAAAATTTCTATAAAATGAGGAGTAGTCTTCAAGATGGGAATATCATGTCAACCATTTTTCATACGGTATATTTTTAAATGGGATTTTTAAATATGGTGAACCCATTTTGAAAAACAAATGTTCTGTAAATTTTTTGTTAGTATTTGAGTTAATATTTACATGGGAATCGGAATTATATAAAAGAATTAATATAATAATAATAATAATAATAATAATAATAATAAAATACTGTTATTTTAGAGAAATTTAATACGAATGATAAAAAATGGAAAAGATGGTTGGAGAAAAATATTATAGATCCTACAAAATGGAATTCGGGGAATGAAAAATGACTAGACTTGCTTTTAAATGTCAAAATTCAATTAATTTTGTGATATTAGCATTTAAACAATGGGAATGAAAAGTTAAACTAATTTCTATATTACAATAATGATCAGATTTACTATTAATATTATTAGCAATATATGTATAAATACACACAAATATGACACTGCTGAAATGAAAAAATTTATAGTGTCATATTATATTACTAATTTTTATTATTACAATCACCTTCACAAATCTTATATTGACGTGTGAAGGTAATTGTAATAATTAATAAAACATTTTTGTTTAAGCAACAATAATTTGAGCATTGGATTATATAATTATTGCACCGTATTAACTCTTGTACTATGCTTACATACAGCCTAAGAATATACTATAAGTCAATTGTTGGTGAAAAAAGTTAAACAGCTCATTGTATCATATGATGCAATAAATTATTTATTTCTCCAATTATGTGCTTCCCAACTTGTCCTAAACACACTTTTGAGGATTTAATGAATAAATATTTAAGTACTGTAATAATGAAATATATCTAACAATGTAAATCGGTGAAAAAAAGGATCATTTCATCATTTAAAATATTTTTTTCGGATATTAGTGTTTTTCCTTATATTATGTGATAAAATAATCTACAGAAGACTAAGAGTAAAGTAATAAATGGAAGATACTCAAATTGATGATTAAAAGCATTTATCAAACTATCAATGATTTCATAGCACATTCACATTAATCATTAAACCAAGCATGTTCTAAGCACTTCTTGACTTACCAAATAGGAAAATTTTTATATAAAATAATTTAAATATAGAAATCAGGTTACCTACAAAATCTTATTTTGATGCTTCATTAATGTTACACTTTTGATGAGTTTAGTCATAATTAATACATGACAACTTAGATTTAGGAAAACTACAAAAACATAAGCATCTACTATAATTATTGTACATGTCTCGTATTATTGAATTCCAATTTAATTAATTATCTGTTCATTGTTAAAGAAATTTCTGTAGTTCATATTATTCTCGGTCATATGTTCGATACATAAAAATATATATACATTACTTAATTAATCAACTATCTCAATCATACATTATCCTTGTAATTATTAAATTCAATGAATATGTAAAGAAAAAGAATTTTTTTTTTCTTTCAAACACACTTAAACATACAAGTTACAACTTTGTAGTAAATACGAATTAATTTTTTTATGTATTGAAATTATTTATTTAATATAAGGGTAAACTTTAAAAAAACATTATGTGATTTCACTCATTTTTTAAAAAGGGTCTGAGGAATTTTCTTTTGCATAAAAAGAGGTATGTGATTTTAAAAAATTTACAAATAGAAGATTCCAATATTAAATTATGTCAGGGAAATGGTTAATCTTATTCGTTTTTATTTGAATTTTTTGTGTGATGGTTAATAAAAATACAATATATATCAGTGATAAATTTTGAAATTTTTTTAATAGTGTAAATATTTTTTTTAAATAATAATGATAATAAACTTAAAAAAATCATAAAGAAAATAAGGAAATATTCAAAAATTACTTCTTAAATTTTGACTAATAATTTTTAAATAAAAAGGTTAAACTATTAGAATATTCAATGTAATACCATTAGTTTGAAACCACAAACCCCTTTTTGTAAATTTTTTGAAATTACATACTTCATTTTACAAAATTTTTAAACCCACAAACCCCTTTTACAAAATCTTTGAGATCACATACCCCTTTTGCAAAAAAAAAAAAAAACTTTAAAATCTGTTCTGAAAATGAGTAATTTCACTTGGTTTTTTTGAAGTTTACCCTTAATATAAATACATTAAACCATTATGTTTACATAAATTAAGAGTAAACGACAACTTCATTCATTGGGATTGCTCGCATTTAGAATCTACTTAGCATGTTTAATGTTCATTTCTACATAGCTGGTAAAGGTTTTAGCTTAGTGCTTGAGATTAAAGCATGCAATTGCAAGTTCGAGTCTACATTCGGGTGGAATGGTATGAGAATTTTTTTTTATTATTATTATTTTAAACTCGGTGAGGCAATTTTTTCTTCTAAAAAACGATATATGGCGGGGCATTATATAGAAAACTTTGCTAAGTTAGTCATCAAAAGAGTGTGATTATAAGACATGACCTAAAAACATGGTTTGAAACTTGCTCAACATTGGTTGAACTTTTTTGGACTCAAGCACTTAATTACAATGGTTTGGTTCTAACTTCTTTTAATTACTTTAACAACAAAACTTTATCAGTAACTATAACAAACAATAGATTGTAATACTAAAACAAAATAGACATAAATCTCTTAATATTGATATCATATGTAACGTAAAGATGACAATCCAAAAATGTTTTATTTTTTAAATAATATTTCCGATCAAATAACAACGACCGCACTTCTCTTCAATTATTAATTAGATCGAGATCGCCATCCGATCCAATGCAATCACTACAAAAATCCAAAGGATTTTAGTTCTGAAAATAGTATTATAATAAAGGATCCTATGCATGCATTGTTCCTTACTTCCTTTATTCTACGCTACCTTAATCCACCCTTGAATGGGTTAAATGTAATATTGATGAATGTGTTTTTTATTTGGGTTGAAGATTAGGACATGGCTACATTGTGAAGGATTTCCAAAGGATAGGTTGTTGCTGCTCATATTTGTTATTACTGGGAAATGATGATGCTTTCCTGGCATAACCAATGAGTTGTTTGGACGTCCTTAATTAGTTGAAGCTGATCAGTTTTGATAATATAGTTCTCAGAAATTAATGACTAAAATTCAGTGAATATGCTCATAACAACTGTCATTTCTTTTAGCCCCATGTCGATGTAATTTTCCTAGATATGATCAAGTTGTGCATTTTTTACCTTTAATTGAAATGTACTGCTTCTCTTTGATCGTAAAATACACAAATATTCCTTCAACTTACAAAAGGACACAAGTTTACCCTTGAACGTCATGCATGTATCAGGTCGTTTCATTTTTCAACTTAATTGTAGAACCTTTATAAATAGATTATTTTTGTATTTGAAAGTGTTTTTACCTTATACTTAATTTTTCTTTCCTTAGACAAATTTTTATATAGACACATGAAATTAAATATGATCCATAATCCACAATGGTAACTATTGCAAGACTTTCTAGCAGTATCATTTAATGAACTCAATGTGCTAGCTAACATATATTGTAACATAGACAAACATGTTGAATTTAAGAGTAATACTATCAGTATATAAGTTAATGCCGAACTGATATTTGTAGAATTTCAATGCCTAAGTTTAACGTGACCGATCTCGATTAAAAAATCGTTTAATTTGTTTAGAGTACTAGAAAGGAGAATTTGGAAATTCATTAATGCTACTAATAGTAAATAGGGAACTGAATCAACTGGTTTGGAAAATTAGATTTGGTTGTTAAAATGATACAGCCAGCATAACTTAGCTATCAAGTTAATGGAAACGTAATAATATTTCCAGCGCATAATTAATATCTGCAGTATTTATCTACCATTTTTCACATATTAAGAGATTGAATATTAAACTCATAATTAGCATTGATTGCTTAGATTTGGTCAAAATATATTGTTTATTTATTATGGTTTAATATATAATTTTAATAATCAACTGGCTTATAAACTTGCTCGGATATATACTAAGGTCCTGTTCTTTTCAACTTCTGAAACCTGAACTGAACTGAATTTAACTGAACTTAACTTAACTGAACTGAACTAAACTGAACTTAACTTAACTGAACTTAACTGAACTGAACTTATTTCAGTGTAAATTTATAACTACACATAGTTGAACTTAACTGAACTGAACTGAACTGAACTTAACTTAACTTAACTGAACTGAACTGAACTTAATTGGATTGTAGTCCAAAAGAGGGCTTAATTATCTACCCTCGCTTCCTTTCCCTTGAAGTTCCGCCTTTTAGTTTAGAAATTCAATACTTTACTTCCAAGGAATGGTTTATAATTAGTAGATATATATGATTTCGTATCATGAGAATGGTTACAATTTATTTACATATTATATATAATGCATTTTCATGTGATAATATTGGTTCCATTCCTATTGTGTTCATCTCTAACTAGACATGTATTATATATGCATCCATCTCTCCATGTTATTTTGTTGGAAACTTTGTTCCTTATATAAGATTATTTACCTTATTACAAAAATAATTGATTATTTACCTTATTTGTAATTACAGCATATCAAAGCAATTTCATAGTCCTGTTATTTTTTTCGCATTATCAATTCTGTAGTTATTTTAATATATATTACTTTTACTTAATATTAAATAAGCTTAATTGGTTAAGGCCCTGTTCTTTTCACCTTCAGTTCAGTTCAGTTAAGTTCAGTTCAGTTAAGTTCAGTTCAGTTCAGTTCAGTTAAGTTAAGTTCAGTTCAGTTAAGTTAAGTTCAGTTCAGTTAAGGTCTATTAAGTTCAAGTCCATTAATTATAATTTTAATAATTGTTATTATAATTAATACTTAAAAAAATTAATAATAACAATAACAATAATAATAACAATAAAAATAGAAATATTAATATGAAAAAAATAATTATTAAATAATGTAGTTAACAACAATTATAAATATGGTAACGATTACTAGTATTATTAAAATAATAAAATTATTGAATTTCATTATAACATAATGATATTTTTAATTATAATAATAAAATTGATTAATTAGAAAATGTGATATGAGAAAATAACTCGAGAATATTTATTAATTAAAAATATTATTACTTTTATTATTTATAATTTAATAATTAATAATAATTTTAATCTAAACTAAAAGATAATATAAAACTATTATTTATTCAACGATAATTATTATTTAAATAACAAAATTATAATTAACGGTTTTACGTTCTATAATAGACTTTTATTATTAGTATTAAAATTATTTTTTTATTATTAAATTTACATAATTATTATCATAACTATTGTTTATATTAATAATTATTCACCATAATATATTAGAATTATTAATTTATATTATATTAATTATAATTAATATTTTTATTAAAACTAGTTTTATTATACTTCGTGCACTTAATTTTATTATTATATATTTTAATAATTAATTAATATCGTTTAATATTATTTTTAATGATTAATACCGATTATTTATTATTTTCAATAGTTATTGGTTTTACTATTATTTTAATAATTAATGTATTATTATTAAGTTCAGTTAAGTTCAAGTTTATTCAGTTCAGTTCAGGTTTCAGAAGTTGAAAAGAACAGGGCCATAGTCATACTAAACGATACATGTTCAATATTTAATAGGGTAAACTTAAAAAAGTGTCTTGTGGTTTCATCTATTTCCAAAAGGGGGCTTGTGGATTTTTTTTCTCAAAATGGGATTTGAGATTTCCTACCGTTATCAAATGAGGGAATTTTCACTTTCCCCGTTAAAAGGAAAAAATATCTCTACCAACACATTTCCTTGGACTCAGGTTAACTCTGATTTGTTCAAAATAGCTCCAAATGCCTCAATAGTCTCCAAACTCTCCAATTCAAATGTAACAATGGATTATTATTGATGTATAGGCATTGGGACAGAGTGGATGGCCAGATTTGGATGGACTGAATTGCTTACTGCTTAGTGACAAGCTGAATTTCCTAGGTTTCCTTATTTGATAACGGTAGGAAACCTCGAACCCCTTTTTGAGGAAAAAATAACCACAAACCCCCTTTTGAAAATAGATGAAACCACGAGGCATTTTTTGAAGTTAACCCTATTTAATATTCATGCTAAATGTTACAAAATGGATAATGATGGACGATATATGCTTTTTTTTTATGTTACTAGAGTAGTACCCGTGCGATGCACGGATATGTCATTTGTAATTAATATATCATATATCAAATATATAACTATATATAATAAAAATAAAAAATATTAATGCTAAAAAATATATTATATTGTATATCAAATTTAATTGCGGAAAACCTCTTTATATACAACATTTGAAGTTTCATCTGTTATTTGTTCATCATCACCATAGACCAGATACTGAGTATATTTGAATTTGCTAAGAAAAGTGGATTAGTGTTAAAGTTGTATTTGTATTTGAATTTATATTAATAAGTATTCATAAATATTAGTGTATATTATAAATCTCATGGTGAATTTATTATTTGAATTCTAATTTATTATTTGAATTTCATTTTAGAGGTTCTATCAAATTCATCTTTTAAATGTTATCTAATCTATTAATTTAATTAATTAAATCATCTTTTAAATGTCATTTTATCCATTTTTTAAATTAATCAAATTTATATAATTTATAATTTTATTTATTTATTTTTTTAAAATAAAATATAAAGGGCAAAGAAGTAATTGACTACTTCTTTGCTTTTATAATATATATATAGATTATGGTAATCCTTTCATCAATATTGCAAGTACTTCAGTTTTATTAATATGTTTTGAATCTTCTGCAAAAGGTTCGAGGCAAATCAAAAGGGTCAACTTTCAATTGCTGATCTAGAGATTGCTACAGAGACTTTTAGTTCAGATTGTTTAGTGGGCAAAGGTGATTTCAGTGAAGTTTATAAAGGATGGATTAATAAAAAATTTTTTGCTTCCTCTAGACCTAGCACTGAAATGGCGGTTGCTATCAAGAAATTGAACATAAAAATTCAGCAACGGTTCAAGGAGTGGCAGGTATTAATTCATATTTCAGTTACTTTCTACTTCACTGCCATTATTTTAATGACAGAAGCGATGAAATTTTGGGCTGTGCCTCATCATGTGGTTGATGAAGTGATCCTAAATAACCCTTCTTGTTTATGCTTATGCAGATCCAGGTGAAATTTCTTGAAAGTCTATTGCATCCAAACTTGGCTAAATTGTTAGGACATTGCTGGGAAGATAAAAAATTGCTATTAGTGTATGAATTCATGGAGAGGAAGAGCTTGGATGGTTATCTTTTCGGAGGTAAGAACTGATAAAAAGTGAGAATAAGAAATAAATTTAAGATTAAGAGAGAGTACGTAGCTGTAGGATGAACTTAGATCGTTGTGAGTTCTGCTGAATACTGGATTGGTTCTTTGTTTAGGGATTTCTACAATAGTTTTGCCTTGGAATATACGGATCAATATAGCCATTGGAGCAGCTCGAGGTCTTCATTTTCTTCATACTTTCGAAAAGAAAGTTATTCACGGAAATATAAAGTCTTCAAATATACTACTTGATGAGGTAAGTTCTTACACATATAAAGCATTTTTAAATTTCCCTTTCTGTTCTCAAGCTTAAATGACAAGGACATACATAAGAATGATGGGTTTAATCCCCAAACCAAGATTATTGACTTCAAGCTCCAAGTCCAAGAGTTGCAGTGAAAAAACTCTAAATTCTAGGTTAGCAACATATATACTTGATTTTTATGAATGGTGTTATGACTTGTGAATGAATGGAAGAGAATGGCATTTGTGGCAAGAATTAATGATAAAAAAAGTTAATTTGATCAAAGCCTCCTGTGTTTAATGGTGGAAGCCTTGAATGTTAATTTCCTAACAAATCCAACGTTTCAATACGCGGTAGGATGACCATGTGTTGAAATTCCATTGATGTATTGAGTTGACGAGATTTAAACCTCAACCGCTTGATCGAAGGGCTCTAATAGTTTTTCTTATTTTATTGATTTATTATCTCTAGTGGTTGTACTCTTCCTGAAATTAAGAAGCGTTTATTTCATTTTTATTTTCCTTTTTATAGGATTATGAAGCAAAATTAACAGATTATGGCGGATTGGCAATAGTCTGGGGAATTCCACAGAATAATGCACATGGGAGGTTTATCGATATTTATGGTTATACTGCTCCCGAGTCAGCTGCAACAGGTAGTTTAAGTAGCAAAGTGCATCCTTGTGTCTTTAATCATACATCTTACAATCATGTCCGTCTAGGAAGTATAAGATTCTAATTATATCCTTAAAATTTCAATTTCTTGTGTTATGAAGCCATTTCTTATTGCAAGGGTGCAGGAAGCATTACTTTGTTCGAAGTGTGACAAGATGTTGATTCATACAGATATCTATATACTACTGGTTTGATTAGAACTAGAAAAGAGTAATATAAATTAGGGTAAATTTAAAAAACATGCCTCGCGGTTCGGCCGTTTTGTAAAAAGATCCTTATGAATTTTTTTTTTCAGACGAGTGCTTGTGGTTTTAGAAGTTGGCGAAAAAAGGATTTTCAAATTTTAATTCCATCATAAAAATAGAGGCAAACTTGTCCATTTTGAATTGAATTTTACAGCTTAGTTAATAAAAAATACAATACACTTTAATAATAAATCTTAAAATTTTTCGACAAGTAAAACTATTTTTTAAATTTAGAACTTTTAAAAAATATCATTAATAAAATGAATAATTTTTGAAAATTATTCAAATTTTGATAAATAATTCTTATATAATACGATTAAATTATAGGATTGTCGAATTGATTGAAATACCTTACGTAACATTATTATTTTTAATGAAAAAATATTTTCTCATCTTTTTGCCAACTTTTGAAACTACAAGGACCTTTTTGTAAAACGGCCAAACCACGAGGTATGTTTTTGAAATTTACCCTATAAATTATGCTTTACTGATTTGAATCCAAACTATGTTGTAATTTATACCACACATATGAAGCCATATGCGCTACTGAGACTGAATTTTACTATCATAACAGGTCATTTTGATGAAAAGAGTGATGTGTATGGCTTTGGCGTGGTTCTGTTAGAATTGATGACAGGCTTATGTGCTCTCGATCCAAAGCGCCCTAATGGAAATGAAAGTCTTGCTGATTGGTTGAAGCCAATTCTTTTACAAAGAATACTGATAAAAAACATAATGGATGTAAGGATAGAAGGTGAATACTCAACAGAAGCAATGTTGCTAGCGGCAAAACTTGCTTTCAACTGTGTGAAGCATGACGCTGAAAATCGTCCCTCTATGAAAGAAGTTATGGAGGCACTCTACCAAATAGAAAGGGAATTAATTGTTTCTCAAGTTCCTCTAACTTAGCCAAAAACTTAAACATGCAAGAATTAGCTGGCATATAGACTGAAAAGTCTTATGTTTTATCTGGTGAGAGGCAAGTCCTTGAATCAACTTAAGTAGTGATTTATCATCATACTCATGTTACTATTGTCATAATTTTTAGTTTCCTTGACATGTATACAATCGGTTTCGACGGGCACTCCTTTGTTGGAGTAGTTGTAGACTCGTTACTAAGAAATGCACAAAAATCAAGCAAAAACTAAAGGGAAAATTTGGACTGTGATTTTGCAGACATGAAGCAAACGTAACGGATAAGTTGTGAAACTGTAATGTAAGGTCTGGTTTGCAGTTGTAACAAGGTCCTGTTGCAAATAGGAAGAATGCTTTGCTATAGTTTTTTTTTTTTTTTTGGCCCGAGGTAATTCAATTTTTTTTGTTAACAGAAGTCATATAACCATGGAATTAAGTGTGGTGTTCATTACAGGCTTAACGGTGCCTGCAAATCAATAGCTATTAATACTACAAAAACTTTTTAAATTTCGGTGAAATAGGATGATCAACGTGCAAATCTTACTCTGATAAAAATATATGTGAAAGCGTGTGAGAAAGAACATCATTGTTTTTCGATTAGTTATACATTAACTTTTTAGATTTTGGCCGAAATAGGATGATCAGTGTCCAAATCTTATTGGGACATAAAAATACACGGCATATGAAAACGAAAATTACTTTTGGACTTTCTGCTTGCTTATAAAAAAAAATTATGACAATATGTTTTTTTAAAATAATATAAAAGAAAAACACAGTTTTAGAACCACAGAATTTGTGACTGGAGTAAATATACTTAGGAATAGACCTATTCATCGAAGGGGTTCGGTCTGGGTTTGCATAAAAATTATCAATCCAAACGCAGTCCGGCTCATATTTTAAAACTTTGGGTTCGGGTTGGGTTTGAACTGGGTTTAAGGGATCATTCTCAAGCCCGGCCCACGACCCACATTATTTTTGTTTTAATTTTTGTACTGACTAAATATATATAAAAAATTTTTTATATATGTGCGAATAAATGTTATGTATATTTAAATTTTTAATATTTTATTACGAATTATTTTACTTGAGTTCAAAAATCCAAACGGTTAAAATATAAAAATAAAAATAATTATTAAACATATATAAATATTATATAATAAGTTATTTATCAGACCGGGCTTAATTATTTATATAAAAACCAAGCCCAATCCAAAAGACTTCTAGCTTTAGCCGGCTCGAATCGGGTTTTAAAAAAAATGAATGTACAAACCCGGTCCATAAAAAGGGCTTGTGCCGGTACCCTGACCCATGAATAAGTCTAAGACACGTGGAAAAGCAGAATATATTACTATTAGTTTATATTAAAGCTACAAAGATATTTACTAGACCAGTACATATTTAGGAGTACAGTTTATTTAGAAAATATTTCAAACATTTGTATTTTTCTTTTTGGCTTGTTAAATAGAAATCAAGGCTATAAAGTAAAAGGAGGAATATAAATATTTTTGTAAAAAATGCATTTTAATTAAATGAAGATCCACATAGTATAAAGTGAGGTCCGAAATTGGGGAATATGGTTTCTGGTTGTTGGGGGGATCCTAAAACAGCTCGGAAAACACAAAACTAGGAAAAAAACAATTAAAGGGAAGTTTCATTTAGGAAGAGAGGCAGGCGACAGCCTAGTTAGGGCAACGCCAGTGACGAGCACATGTGGGCAACGACCTGACTTACCGGGGGCGGTCTAGTTAGGGCGGCACCAGGAAAGTAAGGCTGAGGCCTACCCTCCTGTTTCCCAAAGGGAAAACATGATAAAAGGGGGAAAAAGACCAGCGACGGCCTCAACAACTACAGCAGCGTCAGCCTAATCAGGCAGGCACCGGTCTAATCCTTCTTTTTCAGTCTCAAAACCACCCGAAAATGTGAAAAGCAAAACATGCCAAGAGTCTCCAAAAACTCAGAAGCTTCTCTCCAGCGTGTATCCACTAGTTTGGGAGCCAGGGATTCATTTGAGAAGCCCTTCCAAACCTTTTTTGGTTGATTTGTTAAAAAAAAACTTAAAGAAAGTGCAAAAAGAAGGATTTTTAAATGATTAGAACTCTAAAGTTCATGTTTTAGAGCTCATTGGATCCCTTAACTCACCCCAAAGAAAGAGTAAGACTAGAAAAACCAAGGAAAGTGATGTAAGTGACACTTTCCAAGTTTTTCAACGGAAAAGATGCACTTTCTCTCTCTCGAAAAGTCCCTCTCTCCCCCTTTGAAAAAAGGTGTGTCATCCCCCAAAACCTTAGCTTTTTGTGCCTTTTATTTGATGCAAAGTCAGTTCAAAAAAGTAGGAGACAAAAGGTGGGAATGAGATAAAAGTTGTTCGGAAAATATTCCTCCCAGTGCCTGTCTTCTTTTGAGGCAAGCACTAGCATTGGCGTTCTTGTCGGGGGTGGCCTGCTTGCTTTGGGCACCGTCAGCCTAGATCTCAGGGATGGTCTGAATGTCAGGCCGCCACCAGGCAAGGCAGGTCATGGCAAGGTAAAGAAGGCCACCGCCGGGAAAATGAGAGGAAAAACATTGGTTTTTAGGATATTTTTGCTTTTTTGGTTTACTCGCTTATTTTCTAGATGGGAAAAAAGGTCGGGAAGGCTAGTGGAACTTCTCTTGATGTTGTCTAATCCTTTTGTGGATCCGTAAAGACCGTATAAAATAAGCTTTCATCATGGGGGTAGGTGGAAATTTTCTCTCAATTTAAGTTGTAGCAAAATTAAAAGAATTTTTTGAAGTAGTTATGTAATTAATAAAATATTTCATCAAAAAGTAAGTTTTTTACAAAAATATATTTTGGTTTCCATTACAATTTACAACACATGAATCAATAACAGGATAATGAGAACCAACAACATTGCCGAAGTTAATGACTATAAAATGCCATATGCCATTGCACTATCTTCACCAGTATAACTCGGTTGATTAGTCTAAAACTATTGATATTTTGAGAGAGGGATTAATGAATCAAAGTTCATTTTCTGTGATCGTTCAACTTTCTTCAGCATTTATTATACATTGCATATGAAATTAAGTTATACATTGCATATGAAATTAAGTTTTCTCAACTATAATAAAATAAAGCAAGAGAAAAAATTCGTCCAATAATGTCTTCTATGTTTTTGTTGTTGGCTATGTTAAGAAGTCGGGGAACTTGAGTAATCAAAACTTATACTTTCTACTCAAGTGCCTCCACAACTTTTTCATATAGGGACGATTTTCAGCGTCCTGCTTCACGCATTTTAAAGCAAGTTCGGCGGCTCGCAACATTGCTTCTGTTGAGTATTCGCCTTCTATTCTTCCATCCATAATGGTTTTTAACAGTATTTTCTGTAAAGGTATTGGCTTCAACCAATCAACAAGATTTTGTAGTCCTCTTGGCCTCAATATGTCAAAAGCATGTAAGCCAGTCATCAATTCTAACACGTCAAAGGCATACACGTCACTCAATCTAAGCTATTCATATTACTCGGGAATAAAATAAACACAAAAATACGAAACTACCTGTTGCAACTGCAAGTGCAAAAAAGGGATGTCGGGAGAGTTCTAAAGGGGTTTTACGGACGGTTTAGAACCGTCCAAACAGCCCTCAACGGGATTAAATATCCCCTTATACGGACGGTTCAAAACCCTCCGTAATAGTAGCAATCTGGACGGTTCAGTTTAATGAACCGTCCAGATGCTATTCCGGTTTGAAGCAATCCGTAAGGTTCAGTTTAATGAACCGTCCGGATTACATATCCAGACCATCAATTCGGACGGTTCATTAAGTTGAACCGTCCTAAATGCTTTTTCATTTTTAAATATATTTTAAAGCAATACGGACGGTTATAGGACCGTCCGTATTGCTCATTTAAATTAATTAGCAGCATTATAATATATTATAATTTATATTATTGGATTGAAGGGAGCCCATTCCAACTAACATGTGGTCCACATAAGAATTCTACTTGATATTAAAAAAAGAATTCTACTTGACTGCCTAGTCCTCCGAGACGAATGCAGCTTCATATTCTTATGCATTTAAGCAATTAACAAATCAAGAAATGCATGAATTCAACAATACTTTGAGAGGGGGGAGACAGAGGATACCGGTAAGACAAATAATAATCTGAATTACAAGAAACATTATAGGACAAGCTAATAAAAATACAGATATGAAGTAACTATTTGATATTAATTGCTCTTGAAACGAAAGTTGTGAAAGGAAGAGAAGCAACATAACCATAACTTCATTTTTTTCTTCGGACATAATAACCATAACTTGGGTACGTTGATTGTCACTCTAATGCCCAGATTTGGGTATGCTTACGATCTTACCGTGGGAATACTAGGATCCACAGATTTTGACGGATTTGGCTAGTTGCATTGGTGTTTTGATGCAGATCGATAAGACCACACTTGAAGGGGATTTTGACCATTATGCGCGACTTTTTATTAGCATTGATTTCAATTCTGACTTTCCGTAGATAATTAGGATAGAGCGAGAAGGTAAGGAATTGTAGATTGATGTTCATTAAGAAAAAATACCATCTTTTTGCAGGTTGTGTGGACCCGTATATAGGCCATTTACCCCTTGAGTGTCGTCTCAACAAGAATCCGATTGAGAGGAAGAAGACAGACAAGATGCTTCAGAACTCTTGCAAAAAGGTCAATTGAGTCAGTGCATTTTAAGACAGACACAAATTCATGATTCTAGTGGTTTTATGGAAGTAAACCCAATGAAACAAGTTTCTAATCGAAGTTGCACATAAACCAGTATGTGGGCCAGAATTAAGTTATTATAAAGATCACCCAACCAATGTTGAGGATGTTTGTATAAACAATACCAAATTAACTTTATTCAGGATCTATCATATTGAAATCATTGAGAAATCATAAAAATGAAAGCGGAAACGTACCTGAATTAGCCATTAAAAGCTAAAGACGAAGCACCCCAAGAACATAAGTCCGTCTTCCAAAGGATGGAGGTCAAGAGCCTAAGGGAAGCGCCAAATCTCGAATGTCCTTCTCTAGGGACCAACCTCTTTATATATAAATCTAGATGTGGTAAATTACCATATTGCCCTTTAATCGAAATGGTATTTACGCACTAGGTTCTACACTTTTATTTCCATAACTATAATTGGTACCTCAATAGTCAATAACTTTAGTATTTGATCACAACTTTATTTAACTATTTTATTATGATTGTCATACACATTTATAATTCACATATGTAAGATCACACTTAATGATTTATTGGAAATAAATCCAACAATCTCTCACTTGGGCTTACATATGTTACTAAAGTAAATGTGTACATCCTTATGAGCTCAATATGCAATCATAGACAAGATACCCCAAACTATCTCATCCATTAGTTATATTGATGAAGGACTAAAAGGATAGTGGCCACATTTATCGTGACTCGATCCACCATCAACCACATCATCAGTACCCCCAAATGACATAGATTAGTTGTAGGAGTGTAGCATGGAAACTACATGCAAAGTCATTAACCATGTCTGCTTCCAAATAAACCTACCTTATTGAGATCTAACATATATAGAAACCAAATATATATGTTAAACAGAGTGTATTAAAAACTGAATAATTTATTTCTGCAGAAAACTGAATTACAACATAACATATCCATTAATAAACAGAACATTAATTACATAATCAAACTCCCACTAAAACTGAACATGCTAAAGTAAAGTAATACCCAACATGCTCATGAAAAACCTTATGTACTACTACTTTAGTAAGTGGATCCGCTATCATGGAGTTTGTACCAATGTGCTCTATGAATATCTTTCACTCTGTATTCTGATCTCCTTTACAACCAAAAACTTCATATCGATGTGTTTAGATCGATACGAGCTTTTGTTTTTATTGGAGAACATGACTACTGAATTATTGTCACAGTATATCTTTATTGGTCATTCAATACCATGGACAATCCTTAATCCTGTGAAAAAATTCCTTAACCACAGTCCATGATTTGATGCACCATAAACCGATACAAATTCTGCTTCCATAGTAGAGGCAACTATTAGAGTTTGTTTATAACTCTTTCATGATATAACACCTCTAGCCAAAATCAAGATGTAGCAGGATGTGGATTTTCTACTGTCTACGCATCCGGCAAAGTCAGAATCCGAATACCCAATGATCTCCAAATGATCCAACTTCCTATATGTGAGCACATAGTCTTTTGTTCTCTAAAGATATCTTATGACCCTCTTGACCGCTTTCCAATGATCCATACCAGGATTATTAAGGTATCTCCCTAACATGCCAATTATAAATGCAATACCTGGACGTGTGCAAACTTGTGTATACATCAAACTCCCAACTGCAGATGCATATGGGACCTTTTCCATCTCTTGGATTTCAAGTTCATTCTTAGGACATTGTTCGAGGCTGAATTTATAACCTTTAGCAATTGGGGTTTCTTCTGGTTTACACCCTTGCATACCAAACCTCTTAAGCACTTTCTCAATATAGCGCTTTTGTGATAATCCAAGTATATCTCGAGAATGGTCTCGATGTATTTGGATTCCTAATACAAAAGAAGCTTCACCCAAGTCCTTCATTTCAAAATTCTTTGAAAGAAAGATTTTTGTTTCGTGCAACAAGTCCTTACAGTTAGTAGCAAGAAGTATGCCATACACATACAAAACCAGAAATATAAACCTACTCTCACTGAATTTGTGATACACACAAATCTTCCACAGTATTTTTTTCAAAACCAAAGGAAACAATTACTTGATGGAACTTAAAGTACCATTGACGGGAAGCTTGCTTGAGCCCATAAATGGATTTCTTTAATTTGCATACCAGTTGCTTTGCATCTTTTGTCACAAAGTTTTTCGGTTGCACCATATAGATGGTTTCATCAACATCGCCATTGAGAAACGCAGTCTTAACATCCATTTGATGTAACTCAAGATCAATGTGCAACAAGAGCCATGATTGTCCTAAATGAGTCCTTCGATGAAACTGGAGAGAAGGTCTCTTTATAGTCAATCCCTTCTTTCTGAGTAAAGCTCTTTGCCACAAGACATGTCTTATATCTTTCCACATTACCTTCAGAATCCCACTTGGTCTTAAATATCCATTTGCAACCAATAGGCTTCTTTCCTTCAGGTAACGGGATAAGATCACAAGCTTGATTGTCTTACATGGAGTTGTACTCTTCCTTCATTGCCTCAATCCACTTATGAGAGTTGGAACTCTACATGGCATCACGAAATGAGACTGGCTCATCATCCATCATGCCTTTAGTATCCTCATATTCCTGAAGATATACTACATAATCATCTGGAATAGCACTTCTCCTCTCTCTAGTGGACCTCCTTAAAGGCATAGGCTCTTGAGGTTGTTGAGTTTGATCCTCATGAGGAAGTTCTTCAATATTGTCTTGTATTGGAACCTGAATTGTTTCTGGAACAATGATAGGAATCGCTCATCTTGACTTGATCCTTCCTCAAAGACAATATTTCTAACCTTATCTTCCCCTCCAAACTCAATATCCTCAAAGAATGTTGCAGTTCCCGTTTCAAAAATTGCCTTAGTGGTGGGTTCATAAAACTTAAAACCCCTAGATCACTCAAAGTAACCAATAAAGTAGCCATTGATAGTTTTGCTATCCAATTTACCTTCATTAATTAGGCTTATAAGGCCTTGCTTCAGCTGGACAGCTCCAAACATGAAGATGCCTTAGACTGCCCAGTCCAAAGTTTATAAGGTGTTTTTGCTATTGCCTTAGTTATTACTCTATTTAAAAGATAAACTGCTGTCTTTAATGCTTCTCCCCATAAAGACTCGGGTAATGTAGAATGACTAATCATACTCCTCACCATATCCAAAAGAGTCTTGTTACGTCTCTCAACTACACCATTCATGCTGGGTGTACTAGGCATTGTATGCTGAGGGACTATTCCGCATTCCTCTAGGAAGTTAGTAAAAGGTCTTGGACATTGTACACCTGAGCCATCATATGTGCCATAGTACTTACCTTCACGATCATATCTTATATATTTTATCTTCTTTCCAAGTTGATTTTCAACTTCGGCCTTATAAGATTTAAATGTATCCAAAGACTCAGATTTTTCATGAATGAGATATAGGTACCCATAACGTGAGTAATCGTCTATGAATGATATAAAATATCTCTGTCCATTCCTAGAGGCTCTAGGAAATGGTCCACAGATGTCCGTATGTATCAATTCTAAGACTTCTTTAGACCTT
>CAOJBI010885570.1:0-10073 GCA_948277035.1 Euphorbia corollata | reverse complement strand
TTTCTTGGGATATAAAAATTAATTGTTATACTGGTAAAAACTGAACATGAGTTTTATTATTCATAAGAAAACACAATTTTTTAAAATTTAAACGTGAACTATATTATAGTGATAAATGGCCAAGCCCATACTTTTACAAGGCCGAAGCCGGGGCTGGGCTTTATTAATTCAATGAAGTACTTTATTATGCATTCTTAGTTTATTCAGATGTCCATTTTGTTCTACCCAAAAGCAGATGCTATTGCAAAACTGGATATGATTGCATTGTCATGCGTCAAACTGATGTTTACACATAAAACTTTTTGTTATAAGCTCTTTGCTATTCAATAGCTAACCGAGATATGAACATGAGAATTAAATTTTTAGACGACTTCCTAGTTTTGTTTTTCTCATGGTCCCATAGCATAATTTTGATAAAATCAAAAAAATTCTAATGAGTAATGACTTGTTAACCTTTTGTCATTCAGAAGGTTAGGACCCTTTTTGCTACTGCTTAATGTTTATATTCATTCAATTAGTGCTTTCAGAGCTCAAAATTCATAGGCTTGATTACCCAAGGTTGAAATATATACCAGATCAAACTAGGAAAGCAAAAGGCACTAAATAGAAGCAAAGTATTCAAGAGCTGGACCATAAAATTTGTGATGGTTTATACATTTCTTGACATGGAAGATCCCCCAAAATTTGGATACTTTACAGGGTTCTTGGTAATATATTACTGAAGATTATTGATCCATATAGAGAGATTATGTTCAAAATTGATGATTTTGTTTTAATCAAATGCCTGAACACGCCCTCTAAGCATTTCTCAGTGCCTTGCTAATTTTAGTGATCAAGAGAGAGTAAAAAGTTGCATATCTGTTTTGTATGCTTTTTCAATTTTTCATAACACCTCTGTCCTCTAAACTTAATATTTAAAGAATAGACATGATACAAGATACAAGAATAACACAATGTTGAGTCTAACTTGGAAATAGTTTTAGAAAATGAAATGACTATATAAACAGGAGTAAATTAATATATTAGACAAAGGAATAAATTTTTGATCGAGAGGTATTGATAAAAAAAATGATTGGCTTGAGGGAATGACAGACACGTCACTTATATTAAAGGATTTGCAATTATAAATATACAGAAAAAAAATAATGAGAAAGTGTAATTGATGAATATTGAACCGAGCAACAAAAGTCCACTTACGTAACTTTTGACGTGCTTAATAAAATATTTCACGTATTTCCATGATCATTACATAGAAGAAAATTTGGAACACACCTTCAACCTGTTTTCTTTTCTGTTCCTAGTGCTAGATTTAGGAGCATGGAAAAGTGTTTTCTAACTCCCAATATATATAGAAAATTTCTTTAACTAAACATTGAACTCGATCCTTTTTCCAAATGTTTGGGAAAAATTTTCTGCAAAAAGCTGCAGCCAAGGTTTAGTTGCATGTTATCGGATAACGCTCTTTTAAAGGCCATTGTCCGACAGTTCACACTACAGTTGAGGCATCCTGTCAGATCAACCATAGCGTGTGCGATTCTCCCCTGTTGCAAGGACTTTACTAGTTGGAACCTGGTGCATCGGATATTACCAAGCAACAGAAACAAAAAAATTATAGTCGAATTATTGAAAAAATCACAATCTCAACGACAATCCGACTCTTCACAAACTATATTCCAAGAATTGGCAAATACTAGGAAGATTGAGAAAATTCAGCTGATGATCATAACGTCAACCAAAACTGCAATTGACAGTTCCATACACTTCCAAATAGGTTCAGGAAACGTGGGTAAAAGACTCAAAAAAGAAAAAGCAAACACACAAAATTTTTGAATATTACAATATAGTCCTAAAAAGAGAAAACACGCATGAGATTATTGTGGAAAAAATAAGCATTAAACTGCAAATTGATCTAGTTCATGACATGAGCACCAAAAATTATGTAGTACTCATGAAGAATCTATATATGCACAAAACTTTGTATTTGATATATACCAGTTTTCTAAATATCGGCATAGGCTGGATTTTTCTAAGTCGCGCAATTTTAGGCAAATTGATGTACTAGGCGGTTCTAGGTGGTGGTTTTTTGGTAATGAAAATAAATTTTCAGGGGCTTTGTTATCAAAATCGGCACCTAGGCGGGATATTTAGGAACTTTAAATATTTATTCAAAAGTTTTCTCTTTCTTGTATTAAAATATGTATAAACATCTACAATTTGCTTTAAAAAATTTAACATGATTAATATTACAATATTATTTTGTCAACAAATATTTTTTGAAGGCTTGCCACTACTTATACATAAATCCGCATAGGCGCAGGCAATGGTTCCATAGTTAGCACGGTCCACCCGGCCCGATGAAAAAATAATACCTTATCGCAACGAGTGTATATACATAGGTGGGAATAAAACTGAATTGTCTCTTTACATATTCATAGCCTCTAATTTCAAAATTTATTTTTCCCTAATACTTCAAATTCTATGTTTGTGTAGTCAAAATAGCGAAAACGGAGAAGCAGTTTAAAGTTTTGAAAAACCATAAAATATCATTTTGAGGGCTTAAAAAATCGAATTTGGCCAAAATAAGATGGGGCTAAAAGCCAAAGGACCTAGTTTTGATCGTTATGACGTTTCTGTCAATATATGGCCATATAGGTAAATAGCACTGTGGCTAATTAATTACTTGAGATCCTAACCCTAGCTTTCTAGGATTTCATCCCATAGGTAATTAGCTTGCGGGTTTTGTATTACATATATAGATAAATATCCTCGTGACTAATTTATTATGTAGGGCTATCTCTATCCTCAACTTTCTCGGATTTGTGGGATTTTATTCTACTAGGTAATTAGCCCGTGGGCTAATTACCTACCTTCTATAAAATGAAGCAATTTGCTTCATTTGAAAGGAGGATGAAATTTCTATAAGAAATCCAAGTTTTGCTCTCAAGTTCTAGCTTCCGAACCCTCCCCGTTCGAGGTATAATTTCATTTAAATTTCTTCTAGCACGTTTTAGCAATAAACTTCGATTCAAACTTGATAAATCTCATTCAATTTTACCCAAAACACTTTCAACTCATGATATAGTCATAACTTGAGTTCAAATCACTCGATCTACGAGTTTATATCCATAAACTTGCTAAATCTCACATTTTAATCCAATTAGCCAAAACTTGGGTTAAACCTTGTCTCCATCAATTTTAATTTTCTTTTTTTAACAAATTCGGTTCCGAACTTATACATGACATCATGATTGTGTGAAAGGCTAACCATATCTAATTAATGCAGCCATGATATTTATTGCGTGACAATGCATTTTCCTTTAGAATAGGAACTCAACTACTAAAGTCAACCCCTAGACTAATTAGTTGAGTCTAATCTAAATTTGACCAGTGAGTCATCGTGATTGTAAAAGTCCCATTTTTTTTACTGTAAAAGTAAATCAGTTGACAAAAAAGTTAGACAAATCCAAATACGATCGGTGAGTCACTATGACTGTAAAAGTCAACTATTTGACCAAAATGTTAAACAAATTCAAATTCGACTAGTGAGTCACCACGACTGTAAAAGTTGCATTTTAGATTGTAAAAGTCAAGCAAATCCAAATTTGATCAATGAGTCACCTTGATTGTAAAAGTCGCATTTCCGACTGTAAAAGTCAACCGTTTGATCAAAAGTTAAACTAATATAAAAATGGACCAATGAGTCACCCTGATTGTTAAAGTAATATTTTGGACTGTAAAAGTCAAACTAATCAAAAAACTGACCAGCAAGTCACACTACCAATTATAAAAGTCAAACTAATCCAAAAATTTACCAATGAGTTATCTTGACTGTTAAAGTCACACTTCCGACTGTAAAGGTCAAATCTTTGACCAAAAAGTCATAATAATCCAAAAATTGACAAATGAGTCACTCTGACCGTTAAAGTCACACTTCCGACTGTAAAAGTCAAATATTTGACCAAAAAGTCAAACTAATCCAAAAATTGACCAGTGAGTCGCCCTAAGCTTTAAAGTCAACTCGACTGTTAAAGTCACATTCCTAAATGTAGAGTCAAACATTTGACCAAAAAGTTAAACTAATCCAAAATCGATTAGTGAGTCAACTCGACTATTATCGTACTCTCGACTAATAAAATCGCTTTAAACTAGTGAGTCAACCTAGACTGACCAATGAATCGAGTCGAATCCCCGACTGTGAAGTCACAACTTCCCGACTAATAAAGTCACCTTAAACCAATGAGTCAACCTAGATCGATCAGCTAGTCGAATCAAACTCAATTTGACTAGTGTGTCAACTCGACTATTAAAGTCATATTCTCCTCTTGTTAAAGTCACTATGAGCGGGCGGCCCTTTCCGTGAAAGGCTTTTTGAAAGAGGTGAAGTGGGTCGAACTATGCGGGGCACGAATTCGCCCTGGTTTTGTTTTAAAAGAAGCGTTCGCACTATGAGGTTTTGTTTTAAAAGAAGTGGGTCGAACTATGCGGGGCACGAACTATGAGTGAATTCATTTAAGAGAAATCATTTTCAATTTGATTTTCTTAAAAATAATGATGAAAATAGTAAAATAAGGTTAATACCCTATTTTACGGGAAAAAGAGTCGACACCCGGTTCAGCTCTATCGAGAATTGTGGTATACTGATCCGTGAAGGGATTTTTGATACCGAAAAGTAGAGATTCTGAGTTCGGATATAATAGTTACTAATTTATTCAAAAATCGAGAATCATGAATTAAATGATGATTTTGGCATTATGATGGCTTAATAAAACAATAAAAGTAAGCCGGAAATTTGACAGAGTAACAGCGCTACTTGTGATTTCCCATAGTTTCCGGACAAAGTTTCCCCTAATTTGGGATATCCGATCTTCACCTGCAAGCTTGTTCACACTTATCTATGCATTTTACTGGAAAATAAATAGTAAAGCAGCTTCAGTGGCTCTTTACTCAAGCATGCAATGTTAAATGAATAAAGTAATGTAAATCAGTTTAAGGCTTAGAGCCAATACCCTCAGTTACCTTTTCTTTTGTCCAGGATGATGTGAGAGCCAGTTCAGGACCGAATTTGTCATAGTTTGGATGTAAAACTCTGAGAAAAGATGAAGTAAAAGCAATTGAAAATGTTAGTGGTAATTTTAAAGCCTTTAGGTTCGAGTTATGGCTATAATCTCGAGTAAAACGAGTTTTTATCGAGTTTTAACGAGTTTGAATCCAAATTTTATGGATGAAACTTGATTCAAATCGAAGCTCTAGAGATTTGGATTGAAGAAACTTCAAATGGACAGAGTTTTGACATTTTTAGAGGCGAAAACTAACGAATTTTACTCTGGGGAAAGTCGGGATTCAAAACTTGTCAAAATGGAAAGGGGAAGCCCCCTTATATAGTGGGTAGGCTAATTACCTACCTAGGGAGGTAGCCCTAGCTTCCCGGATTTTGGGGGATGCTACCCCCCATAGGTAATTAGCCCGCAGGCTAATTACATAGAGGGGCATATCCCCAAATCAGGGGAGCCTACATGATAGGTTCGGGGCCCATTTCAAATGGATTTTGATTTTTTGCGGGTTTTTTGCTTGAATAGGGAAATCGAACTTTTCGAAATGCGATTTTTCAGTCATTTAATTTTATGAATAAAATAAATACGACAACTCGGCTCTGTTTGGCTCATGTCAATTCTGTAATTCGAAATAGGTATATATCCTCATCGGGTCGAGCGAACCGTGTTAATAGTCACCTCGAACCAATGAGTCAGCTCAGACTAACCAGTGAGTCAAGTCGAATTTAATCCGAGCGAAACATACTCTTGACTATTAAAGTCACACTCTTAACTATTAAAGTTACATCCCCCACTAATAAAGTCACCTTGGCCCAATGAGTCAACCTAGACCGACCAGGGAGTCGAGCCAAACCATCTCATAAAAATGAGTTATCACTACTATTAAAGTCAAATACCCAACTAATAAAGTAATCTTGGACCAGTTAGTCGAGTTTATCTTAACCTTGACTACTAAAGTCACTTTCTCTAACTATTAAAGCCACAAGTGAGCCGAGTCAAACTAAATCCGACCAATGAGTCATTCGAATATTAAAGTCATTTCAAACTATTAAAGTTAAATTCTCGACTAATAAAGTCACCTTTAGATTACTGAGTCTACCGATTAACCAAGGAGTCATGTCAAAATTAGACCAACCAATGAGTCAAGTTCCTTACTATTAAAGTCATCTTAGATCAATGAGTCATCTAATCAAAAAGTCACCCAAATATCAAAGTTACTTGACCTACGAGTTAAACTATCCTTATGTCCGAGACTATCTGAGATCTCTTGTAAGTTTCCAACCAGTGAGTTAAAAACCTTGTAAATGACCAATGAGTCACCAAAACACCGAAAAGTCGACTATGGAGTCGCAACTCTTGATTATTAAATCACCCAAAAACCCAACTAATGAGTCGAAAATTCCAAAAATTAACCATTGAGTCACCAAAACCTGAATAATCAATCGAAAAAAATATCCCAATATTGACCAATGAGTCAAAAATTACAAAAATGACAGTGAGTCATCTACCCCAACCAGTGAATCAAAAATCCCAAAATTGACCAATTAATCACCAAATCTCGGCCAGCGAGTCATAAACCTTAACTATTAAGTCCACAAAACTTAGCCAATCAATCGAATCTCACCTAACTCTTAGGAAACATAGTGATTGTTGAAATGATATCTAACGAGACACAACCCTTTTGGTATTCCTCAAATGACCAAAATTTAATCTAATCGAAGGAAACATAGTGATTGTTGAATTGATGTCCAGTGAGACACAACCCCCTAGGGCATTCATTGAATGACCAGAATCTAATCTAAACCAACGTAAAATGGCAATCCTAAGGGCTAATTACCTACCTTCTATAAAATGAAGCAATATTTGAAGGGGGGCAACAAATTTTCTATAAGAAATCCAACTTTTGCTCTCAATTTCCAAATTCCAACCGTGCCCATTCGAGGTATGATTTCATTTCAATTCGTTCTAACACGTTCGAATATCGATTTGAATTATGTTTCAGCGATAAAGTTCGATTCAAACTTTAAAAATCTTATTCAATCTTACAAAATCACCTTCAACTCAAGGCTATAGTCATAACTTAAGTTCAAATCACTCGATCTACAAGTTTATAGCGATAAACTCGCTAGATCTTACTTTTCAATTCCAATATTATAGCTATAACTTTTGTTAAACTTATTCTCCATCAATTATAATTTTCTTTCTCGATAAATTTGGTTCCAAACCGGCCCTTAAACACCTAATGAGGTAAAACGGAGGGTAATTAGCTCTAAGCCACTTTAAATTCATTATTTTCATATTGCATTTTCATTTCTGTGGATAAGTATGCCGTTGAGACCTCTTTTTATATAAGTTGTGTTAATATCTGTGAATAAGCTTCCAAGTTAAGTACGGTTTCCTAAATTAAAAGGAAATTTTACCCGGATTACTATGGGAAAATTCCAAGTAGCATCGTTACTCTACTGGATTTCATATTTAAAATATTATTTTATTAATTAAGTCGTTGTAATGCCAAAATTATCGTTTTTGTCCTAATTCTCAAAGTTTTGAATAAAATTAGTAACTATTATATATATCCGATCTCAAATTCCCTATCTTCAGGTATAAAAATCTCATCTTGGATCAATATGCCGGAATTCCTGGTAGAGTTGAGCCGGATGGCGACTCTTTTCAATAAAATAAAGTATTAACTTTGTTTCATTTTTATTCTCTCGATTTATAAGAAATTCGAATTTAAAACTATTTTCCTTAATATAATTATATTTTAACTTAAGAAATAAAATAAGTATTTTTTAAATAAATTTACGTGAAAACTTTCAAAATGTAAATGTTTTCACAATCGATAAAGAGGCTAAATTTGTGCCTCACACAATTTAACCGATAAAAACTCTTATGATGACAGGACCGCTCGCTCACGCATGCCTAACGGTTTTTAAACATACTAATGCCATTTATGCACAATTGATGATGATATGAACACGTGATTTAAAGTATCTAACAGGCAAGGCAGGTATATGATCCCATCATTTAGGCAAATCATGTCAGTTTTGGCTCTATCTATTGCTAAATATGTTGAAAAGCAAGAAAAAATTATGATAACATTCATGGTTTTTGGAATGCTTAAACCTGCATTAATTTAAAATGGTTGTATTCAACTGTATCACTTGACTATATTGAAATGCATGTACAAAATCAGTTATTTTATCAATCCATACGAACCATGAACTTTGTTATGGAACTTTAGTTGTGCTTATATATTTAGGGGTGAGCATTAGATTTTTCCAGACCGAATCGAACTATCGAATTAATATATACCAAACCGAACCGAAGTAGCTTGTTGTCTTTTATTTCTTTCTATTTCATGTGGATGTTGTATGCAAACTTGAATATGATTGTTAGTAATGTCATTCTTACTTTCGAGATCGAATACTCTATTACAGTAATTGCAAGTGGCAGTCACATTATCATTTTCATCAATGTCTTCAATAAAATGGTCCCAAGCTTTAGATCTTTTTTACTTTTTAAGTATTTTCCTTCTTTTGAAACTACAATTGATTGAAGAATTAATAGTATCATTTTTGGCCGTTGCACTTCCACTTTCAAAATTATGTTTGTCTGTAGATTAGTTGAGATATTACTTTCAAAGGGTCATCTAAATTCAGCCTGCTAAAAAATGATCAAACAAGATAGTTCCATTTGGTGACAAAATAAAAGACCAAACAAGAAGGCACCATCTCATACATTTCTATGTACATAAGATTTGTTGAAAGGACATTACATATTTCTAATTTTTTTGAATGAAGCTGAGACCGGTAAGTCCGACTCTAATTTTATTAAATAAAAAAGAAAAAAAAAAGATTGAAAAGGAAAATTAAAACAAAAAAGATCGCAAACAACTACTAATGAACCAACCGAACAACCAATAAACTCCTTATGTAGGAGAATATTGCCTGGCTTCCTATACGGTTGCGCTGAACTTGCACCCTAGTTGCAACCGTTAAACTTTTCTTTCTTTGGACAGAAAACAGATTCCAATTAGAATTGGTAGGACTATGATCCACAATTATACTGCATTAGACCCACTTCTAATAGAGCTAGAGCTTGTGCTTTTGGAAGCTGAGGCAATAATAGAGTCCCTAAGAGCTCTTGTACGCGCAGTCGATGATAAACCAAACTGACTAGTTCTCTTCTTTCTCTCGACTGTTTTCCAAGAATTATCATCCTCCTTTACCAAATCAGCCCAAGTTTTTGAGCTAGAAGGAGTGACAACTTGCTCTTTGAACAAGTGGACTTCTAAATTCAGCCCGGCCGTCGAAGTTCTCCACTCGTTCCTGTACTGACGGGGTATAGAAACATATCAAGAAGGTCTATCTCGGTGCCGTCGGTAATTGTCAATTGAGCAAAATCACGACTAGTCGCCCGAGCATGAACAACCATCTCTTGGCTTTCTATCTCCATTTCTTCGCAACCTACTGAAACATAATCCATTAATGTTGGAAATTTGGGTTATGTTATTTCAAAAGAATACAGTTTGACATTATAATTAAGTTATAATTATTTTACATATATTTTTTTTATTTAGTATGTATATTCCATATACGTTTTATATGATATATTTTAAGGAGAAAATAATATTTAAAGCCATTAATTATATTAGCTATGAAAGTTTTCAAAGTAAATGATGATTTAATGGGTTTTATTTCATTGAAATAAACGTATATATTAATTGTGTTTTCAATGAGATTTAATTTTCCTTTATAAATGAGATGTTGGTGTTCTCTTTAATGTATACGTTAATGGTCATATTTTTGGTGTTCTCTTTAATGTACGTTAATGGCCATATTTTTGGTGTTCTCTTTAATGTACGTTAATGGCCATATTTTTGGTGTTCTCTTTAATGTACGTTAATGGCCATATTTTGTGAATATATATATATGGCTTTGTTCTTTGAGTTAAAGGAGAGTGATATGAGTGGATGATCATTCACTATATATATATAAAATATTTTTCTTTTTGTAAGTA
>CAOJBI010885133.1:0-15952 GCA_948277035.1 Euphorbia corollata | reverse complement strand
TAGAAGCACCAACCTAAAAAAGGATCTATTCTCTAAGAGATTGAATTCCTTGGTGGGTATGATAAGTTGGGCACGAGGATGGGTCGTCTACTACACTCACTAGAGATAGGTGGGGATACCTGAGCTAGCACTACCCGTAGTATAAACTTTAGCTCAAAGACTTCGACTTTCGATAAGGAACAAGAATAAATATCTAGACACACCCAAAGATTTGATTCCCTTATGAGCACAAAGGAAGAAGGTACTATGTTGGATAGAGAAGCAGCGTCAATACATTGACCATCCTTCCAAACTGAGATGCCCTAGGAAACCAAGCACATATTATGATTTCCACAAGTATGAAAGGTATAAAATGACAGCATCTTATGATAAAGTTAAATAAGAAGGTTGTTGAGGGTAACGTTAGATTGGTTTTTGGCGAATCAACCGAGGGAAAACCGAAGGGAGGAAGATGAAAATGATGAAATGATAAACCCTTGGGAAGAGAGAACTCAAGAGGGCCCACCCAAGAGAGGAGTCATAAATGTCATCATTGGGGGTCCAATCTCTCGAAAGAGAAAACCTAAGGGAGGATCGGACAACAAGTGTCGAGATTATGGTGTTCATTTCAGCTTTGCGCACCTTTCTAGGCAGCCACACATTTCGACACGCTCGTTATCGAAATGGAGATAAGCGACTTCCTTGTTAAAAGAGTTTTAGTGCACATAGGTAGTTTGGACAACCTCATGACACGAGAAACCATTAACACCCTCTAAGTTAACGCAAAGAAGCTTTGATTGGAGACAAACCTGATCATAGGACTGGGTGGCCACCCTAGTACCGGTCAAAGGAGTCATCATTTTGCCAATTAGTATAGTAGACATGCCATTTGCTTACAACAAAGCATTAGGCTGACTATTGATTTGTGACTCCGAAACTGTTTTATGCTTGTGCTAACTAACAATATAAATACCGACCACTATAGGCATAGCTATGGTAAAGGGAAAACAAAAGATCGCACAAGAAACATACATAGCATTGTTTCAAGGCGAGACACTAATTTCAGAAGAAAAATAGCATGTTTTGAGTGCCGAGCCTCATGGAAAACTAGAAACCCTAATCATCGGACATGGAAAAGAATTGCAGGTTGTGGTAGAGATGAACCAGAAAATCAAAGTTGAGTTGTGAAAGATATTGAAAGATAATACCAAGTCCTTCCCTTGGGATACGTGTGACATGACTAGGGTTTACCTGTCTGTCATTGAGCATCAGTTTAACATCAATCTCGATGTTACCCTGGTCAAGTAGAAGAGGAGAAATCATGGTTTGGAAAAATAACATGTTATTTCAGAGGAAATTGCAAGGCTAATTAGTATCGGTCATATAAGAGAGGTGCAATATCCATGATGGATGGCAAATGTAATGTTGGTCAAGAAAGCAAATGGAACATACAAAATATGTGTAGACTTTATAGACCTTAACAAGGCTTGATCTAAAGATAGTTACCCATTGCTGAACGTGGACTCTTTAGTGTATTCAACGACAGGGCATGAAGCCTTCTTGATGTTGGACGCCGAAGCAGGCTGTAACCAGATCGCTATGGCTAAGGAGAATCCCGGGAAGACATCATTCATTACTCTTGAGGGAACCTATTGTTACAATGTCATGCCTTTCGGACTGAAGAACGCTAGGGCTACATATCAAAGACTAGCTAAAAAGATTTTTAAAGGGCTTATTGGCAACACAGTCGAGCTCTATGTTGATGATATGGTGGTGAAAAGTAAATCTACGGTGGATCATCTAGTAGATATAAAAAGAGTTTTAGAAACATTGAACAGATGCAATTTGAAGCTCAATCTTGAGAAATGTATGTTTAGGATCTCATTCGGGAAATTTTGAGGAATTTTGGTATCACAAAAGGGGATAGAGGCTAACCCAGACAAGATACGAGCAATAATGGACCTCTATCCACCAAGAAATCTCAATGATGTACAAAGCTAAATAGTAAAAAATCAACACATTAGGCCATTTCATCTCATGCTCGGCCAAGCGATGCTTCCCTTTCTATAAAGCTATCAAAGGTGCTTAAAATTTTCATTGTACAGAAGAATGCAGTAAAGCCTTTGAGGAATTGAAGAAATTTTTATCATCCTCCTTATTGAACAAGCCGATCCAATGTGAAACCCTATATATCTACATAAGCACCTTTGAAGAAACATTAGGCATGGCCTTGGTAAGGGAGGAGGAGAGCGAGCAATACCCGGTATACTATTATAGCAAAGTGTTAAGTGACGCCAAGGTGAGACGCCCTCGATTGGAAAAAGTGGCATATACAGTTATCATAGCTTCCCAAAGATTGTGCCATTACTTTCAATCACACACCATCTTTTGAAGGAAAATTGAAGGAGTCATCATTTTGCAATCCATATTAAAAATGTATTCTTTTGCTGCTTAACCAAATAAACATCATTGAATGAAAGTTTTGCTTCAAGGGACATTTGGAACTCGTTAAAAATAACTTTTTAGCTTTTCTAAATTCTAAAATCAATTCTAAATGTTTGATAATGAATTTATGACTTTTAGAGAAAAAAGTTTATTAGTAAATGCTCTAACATAATCACAAAAGCTACCCCAAATTGTTCTTTTTCTTCATAAATTAGCTCCTCCCAATTTTTTTTCCTTGATGCAAAAGAATTTTTTTATCAAATTACGGATACAACTTGGAGTGAGAATCATATTTCTATATATTACTTCTTGATCTTAAAGTAATCCTATAAGTTTTTAGTAGATAGGCGAGAGGTCTCCAAGTCCATCGTTGTTAAATAAAAAATTTGCAAATTGAGAATCCTTGAGAAATTTGCAAATTTACCTTCCCATAATGAGCGATCTACAGTATAATCTTGAGTTTGAAATTGTTTTATTGAAACTTGATTCAAATTGAAGCTCAAATGTATAAAAATCTCTTCACGCTTTCAAACTTAAGATTATAGTCATAACTCGAGTTCAAGCCACTCGATCTATGAGTTTATAGCCATAAACTTGCTAGATCTCGATTTTCAATCCAAGATTATATCTATAACTTAATCTATTTTCATCAAAGTTTCATTTTCTTTATCAACAATCTACGTTTCCTTTAGAAACCGGTGAGATATTAAACTGAGGGTAACTGGCTCTAAGCCCACTTTTAAAACCATTATTTTCATATTGCATATTTATCTTGGGGGTAAAGAGACGATTGGAGGTGTTTTACCATTATTTTCAATAAAGTACGTTAACATGTGTGAATGAGCTTGCATGTGAAGATCGGGTTCCCAAAATAAGGGGAAACTCTGCCCGGATTATTATGGGAAATCCCAAGTAGCACCGTTACTCAGCTAAAATTTCTTTTAATATTTATTGTTTTATTAAGCCGTCGTAATGCCGAAATCATCATTTAAGTCATAATTCTTGATTTTTGAATAAAATTAGTAACTATTATATCTGAAGTCAAAATCTCTACTTTCCGGTATAAAAATCTCATCACGAATTAGTATACCACAATTTCCGGTGGAGCTAAACCGGGTGGCGACTCTTTTCAAATAAAATGAAGTATTAATTTCGTTTTATTCTTTTTATTATTATTTTTAGGAAAATCAAATTGAAAATAATTTCTCTTAAATGAATTTACTCCATAGAGAGCGAACGTCTCTTCTTCTCTAAAAACCAAAACCCGGGACGAATTCATACCTCGCGCATTTCGATCCCTTTTCATTGAAAAAATTTCTTTTAAAAAGGACCACCCGCTCACACTAGTGACTCCGTTGGGGATATGTTTATTTTTATTAAAAGTCAAAGTTTCAATAAAAATCAACTTTTTGATATAATAATGAACTTTTATTCAAAAATCGAGGATTATGACATTTATGATGAGATTGCCATTATGCAAATTTTAGGATTGCATTTGCACGTGCATAATATCACCTTTCATCCAATTTAGGTGTCTTTTGGTGAAGTATCACTCAAGTTTGCTTTAGGGCTTGGGGATATGGATCTGATCACACCCCTTGCATAACATACAAAGGGCTTTGATTCGCGTAGGATCAGAGTACCTGAGTATATTATATGTGGAAAGAGTTACTTCGGTTCATTTTAGGGCCATCGAACTTCAGTACACAAAGGCGCAGTGTACACTTTACACCATTTCTTGAGACTGAAGCCCAGCCTATAGATGAACCATGTACACTTTCCCAAAGGTTTAACTTAAACCATGTGAGAAAGCGAGTAGACTTTGCTAGTCCCCTATTGACATGAAAGTGAAGTAACCAAATGGAGAATTAGGGCAGTAGGCACGATCTAACCGTTTGCTCCTTATGGAGGTTTTATACATTATTAAATTGTAAAACTTGTGCATAACATCACGATTGTGTGACAACTAACCACATTTTTATGCAGGCATGATATTTATCGTGTGACATTGCATCTTCCTTAGAAATAAGACCCCGAAAACACAAATCCCAACCCTAGAGTCACCTCGGGTACCAAAGCTGTGTACCCGGCTTATAAAAGCGAAATTTGATCATAGAGTCTCTGTGACTGTAAAAGTTACTATTCTGACTATAAAAATTAACCAACTAACCAAAAAGTTAAACTTTTCCAGAATTGACCCCAAAGTCTCCATGATTGTAAAAGTCACACTATCAACTGTAAAAGTCAACCGTTTGACCAGAATGTCAAATTTTTTCCAAATTTGACCCTAGAGTTATTGTGACTGTAAAAGTCAACTCTTTGACCAAAAAGTCAAACTTTTCCAAATTCGACCCTAGAGTCAACGTGACTGTAAAAGTCACTCTTTCGATTGAAACGGATAACTTGTTGACCAAAAGTTAAACTTTTCCAAAACCGACCCCGAGTCGTCTTGACTATTAAAGTCAAATTCCCGATTAATAAAGTCAAACTTTTTCTAAATTTGACCCTAGAGTCACTGTGACTGTAAACGTCACTCTATCGATTGTAAAAGTCAACTGTTTAACAAAAAAAGTCAAACTTTTCCAAATTTGACCCTAGAGTCATTGTGACTATAAAAGTCACACTTTCGATTGAAAAGGTAACCTGTTTGACCAAAAGTCAAACTTTTCCAAAACCGACCCCCAGTCGTATCGACTACTAAAGTCAAACATTTGACTATTAAAGTCAAATTCATGACAACAAAACTCATTATCTTCGTCTATTAAAGTCATATTTGGACTAATGAGTCAAATCAGACCGACCCAAGAGTCGAGTCAAATAAAAACTGACCCGAATCATCCTGACTATTAAAGTCATCTTTAGACCAAAGAGTCAACTCAGACCAACCTAAGAGTCGAGTCAAATCAAAACTGACCACGAGTCATCCCGACTATTAAAGTCATCCTTGGACCAATGAGTCAACTTTAACCGACCCAAAAGTCGAGTCAAATCAAAACTGACCCTAAGTCGTCCAAACTATTAAAATCACATTTTCGACTAATAAAGTCATATTGGACCAATGAGTCATTCGGCTAGTAATTCACCTTACTAGACCAACAAATTAGTATCAAGATGACCCATGGATCTCTTGAATACTGTTGACTTAGAAAATCATTTTAAGACTTTGGCATCCATAGAATGACCTCTATGTCTTTAGTCACTCTTTCCAAGAAAGACACTCTTTTCAGGATAATACTCCATAACTATTCAAAACTTTTGTTTCTTCAAGTATTCCACGAATGCTTGAAATCATTATTCCAACTCTTACACCTTATATACATTCATCCATATACATACATGCATTTCATACATAATACTCAAACATACATTTAGGTCTAGGATGATAAACTCCTTATGAATCATAGTATCATGAGAGATTCGTAACTTGATTTCATATGATCACATTTCAAAACCAATCAGCTAAATTTGGAGGAGGAGATTGATCGCAATCAAGATAAGACCATTGTAGCAGCGGTATCCAAATCCGTAATTGACTTTCTAACATTTGATACATTCTCAAGATTGATTGATGAAACAATGGCCAAAAGACTTGCTATGATACAAGATTACTATCCATCGGCAAGAAAGAATTATGGCCAGCAAAATCATTACATGAACCAGACTAACAATCAGAATCAGAAAGTTGTATGATCTCCTGTCCGTAACAAACCACGGCCCAACCAAAATCAAAGCCGAGATGATGTATCCATTGAGAATGATATTATTTTCAACAAGCAAGCTAAACAGGGTTTATCCCCATGGAAAGAATCGTTAGGGGTGTTATTTTCCAAATACAGGTCTACAGCTTTACTCCAAGGTTTAAGGCCTTATAGGAAATCAAAGGAAGTGGATATGGATCACTTTTGTTCCTACCATGTCTCCTAGATGCACCACACTAATGAATGCCATGATCTACTCCAAGCTATCCAATAATTGGTTGATGAAAAGAGAGTTGATGAGCCTAAGCGAAAACATTTTCTGCAAAATAAAAAGCAGATCTACCGAAACCACAAAGGTGATAGGGGCGGTTCTACAAACTGGTCAGGTCTTTCATCCCTGGTTATCCTAGAGACAGGTTGGGCAGAATCCTTAACTCAAATATTTAAAGATGTAAATAAAGCAAATTACTTCAAAGTCTCAAACTAATCTATCCTTAGACCCTGTATGAAGAGGAAATTTTTTTTGCTTACCATGTGATCAAGGGGCATAGAACTGATGAATGTACTAGGTTGTTGAAGGATTTATAGCAGATCATTACTGATGGAAAAATCCAAGAGCTAGAAAAGAAGTCTAGCACTTAGACCAACCCGCTTCCTGATTTCCAAACTTCAGTCATTGCTATTAGCATACATATTGGGGGAGAAGGTAATAATCAGTATGCTTTTGAGAATTTCCAAGATAACCCAGAGTTTGGAGAAAACAAGGTATATGGTAACCCCGACATCATTTACCAAGTTGGTCAAAATGTCCAACAGATAAGAACAAAGGAAAAGACCAGTACGAAATCCTTATATATGCTGTCTATTGGGGAAATTCTGACCCACTTATGCATATAGAAAGATTTCATCATGAAATACATGCTCATGAGATTCAAATACTTGGGTTAACCTCTCAATCTATCCGATTCTTAGCTGGTCTAGCCCAGGAATGTTATTATACGTTCTCACAAGAAAGGTTTTGGAATTGGTACTATGTGGAAAAAATGTTCATGCGTCACTTCGAAGTGACACATCCAGTCGATACTGGAATCCGATTTTGCGAAACACTTGAAGCCATCCATTAGAATATAAGTTGAGAAAAGTATCCACAATTTTACCCCCATACACTGCATTCATAATACATAGATTCTAGTTTCAATGGAGATGCACAATTTGAATTGGGAAGTTCTTCCAATCAAGTCTATAAAGAGTCCCATAATGATCAGTTAGAACTCTTTGACGTGAAACAAGCCAGGAAAACTCCAAATTATTGGAAAGGCTTTCTTAACTTGCATGGGTATCTGTACATTAATCCTCATGAAGGACCAAAAGAGGAATCCAAAGAAGAAGAGGATCTAGAAAAAGATAACTTGCCTAATAATCAGTTTGATGAAGATTGAGGATTCAAACCTGAAAGAGAAGAAGAAGTAATTGAGAATGCATTAGCAGGATATCTCGACGAGAGATTTGAAAATCCGGAAGGGGTAATGTTTGAAGAAGAAAAAGAGATATTCTCCATTGAACATCCACTTAATTGGCCATGTACTTTTGAATGCAACGATTCAGACATCTTGAATGGAATCAAAATTAATTTCACTCACAAAAATCTGCAAGCTACTATGATTCGGACCCTAATTCTTTTGGGCATAACGGAAGCGAAGAGTTAGGTGATTTTACTAATGAGCCCTTAGTCGATGACCATAAAGAATCCAATAACGAATATCTTTTTGGAGAGCATGTTCACATTATCAAAAAACAGGGTCAGCAACTTTCCATGGAATATATAATGGGAAGGATCCGAGAAGAAAATGAACAAGCATGGGTTAGCAAAGAAAAATCCTTACATAATTGATAGCTTAGCCTTTGTTTATGACAATACTAGTGGACCGATAACTCACCTCTCCAAGTTTGAAAAGGTCATAAATGACAGAAAAGTTCACCATGCTCAATGGCCTCTATTGTTTCGGATGACTTTGAGAAAAAAGACAGTTGTCTTGTTTAAAAGGGAAAGTGCAGGGTTTTGTTGCCCTACCAGCTTTAAATCTTTCGTAGATTACTATGGTATGAGATCAAGTTTGAAATAGAAGTTAATCCTTCACCGATCTTCCCCAAAATAAGTGAAGCAACTTTGATCATGCTATTTGGAAAGATTCCTATACTAGGGGCATCATCCTCTTCGTCACTCCTTGTTAGAGTCAACATGGTCTGACAAGATAGAGAGAACACTATATTCTCTATTGAGATGGAAACTAATCCTACATCATTTATGCAGTAGCCGTTTATAGCTAAAGATTCAGTCATGGTTATGATAAACACCAAGTTGTTTAGTCTAAAAGATATTCCTCTCAAGGAAGACTCTAATGAATTCAAAATCATCGAAACAACATACTCGCCTTCAAATTTTGTAAATCCCAGTATTCTAGAAGGAAAAGTTATGGGGGTGACCGAGCCTACAGTCTTGAGATATATGAGATGCCATTCTTGCTTGTTCTTGTTTGGCCACCAAATGAAATTGAAAATGCCATTAATTGTCAGCTTAAAATAACTTCGATCAAAATGAGCATTTGGGAACTTCTTGCTAATTCTCAGGAATACAAATTGGCTACCTTTGAAAGGCTCATGGAGGTTAAATCTTCACCCCTAGCTTCACCAGACCAAGTCTGTGCACTTCTTACTATTGAAACTAGCACTGTGATTGCCGATAAAGTTTTCACTAGCTTAGATTTTCCAAATAAGGTAACTCATTGTAATTGGGCTATGTATTTAAAAGTTAAAGTCTTCAGGAAGATCATGTCATGTGTCATGATAGAGGATGGGTCTGCTCTTAATGTTTACCCAAAGCAAATCCTGCCCATTCTTGGGATCAATGAAGAGAATCTCAAAAGGTCAACTGTTGTAATCAAAGCTTATGATGATTCCAAAAGAACAAATATTGGCACATTCAAAATGGCAGTCATTATTGGAGAAATATCACCTCTGGTACTCTTGACCATAATCAACATACAAGTGACCTTCTCCCTCCTACTTAAATGATCTCGGTTCCATGCTCTTGGAGGAATCCCATCTATTGTCCGTCAAAAAGGTAAGATTCCATTCTGGGGAAAGATTTTCATATTGGAAGCAGATAAAGTATCCACCATAGCGGTACTCGGTATTAAGGAAAATAAAATGAAAGGCTTTACAATAACAGATATTGGAGAAAGCTAAAATGGCCAGCCAGAGGAACACGGGAGTCTATGGATCAAAAAATACATGCAACAACACCATGTCTCGGAAACCGGACTTGGAGCACAGGGGCAAGGGATAATCACTTCTAACAAAAGGCTAAGAGAACTCCAACCAACAGGATTGGGGTACAAAGGTCTCTTACATTCTATGGGCAAGCCTTCAAAACTAAATAGCTTTCGATGTGCAAGGAAAAATCCTTAAAATGGAACTCCAGAGCTCGTCACTCACATGTTCAAGACTCAATCAAGGTTTGAGATCTTTTTAGTTATGGTAGATTGTCAAATATACGGGAAGGGCCTGATTGTCAATATGATTAAAGAAAAAGAGATAGTGGAGCAAACTATGAACGTTATCGACATTAACTCTAGTAAGATCATCAGAAAGGTGGATTTCCAGGTTCAGTATGATAAAAAAAGGACTTGGAGGAATCTGGATACTTCAGTCCAAGAAGAGGAGCTCCTTGGTACTCTCACTGATAAATTCAAAACTCAACTCAATCTGGTGGAAGATACCAAGAAGCTAGCCTGGTAGATAAAGGAAAGGCCAAGATGGAGAATGATTATGATGAAGAAATAGTCATCATTCCAGCAGGACAGACAACTGTAAGCTAGCTTACCATTGATAAGGGATCAACACCCACTGAAGAGGATGAGTCTTTTGTCTCTCTATCTAATATATTTCAAATTAATAATGTAGTCTATTATGCATTCAATAAAAGTGGAAACTTTTCTTATTTAGATTGTGTTTTTTATTATGATTCCATGCATCCATTCCAACATACATCTAGCATTTTCAATAATAATAATAATAATGTTACCAAAGAAATAAATTTAAACACAGAAGAAGACCCTAAAATGGTATTAATTTCTAATCAATTATTCATCAAACAAGAGAGAGAATTAACAAAAGTATTAAATGAACACATTACGGCTTTCTCTTTGTCTTATGATGACATGCCTAGTGTTGATCAACACATCGCTGAACATAGGATACCTACAGATCCTGTCCAGTAAAGCAGAAAATGAGATGGCTATGTCCAGAATGGGATGAGAAAGTAAAAGAAGAAGTTTCTAAGCATATTAGAGCAAAATTTTTGGAAGTAGTCAAATATCCCACAAGGCTTACGAACATGGTTCCTGTTGCTAAAAAAGATGGTAGAGTTAGAGTGTGTGCGGATTTTCGCTATTTGAATAAAGCTATGCCAAAAGATGATTTCCCATTACCTCAAATATATGTCTTTGTTGATAGTGCTGCAAGAACCGCCATGTATTCCTTCATGGATGGTTTCTTAGGTTACAATCAAATATTGATGAATGTGATAGATAAATTTAAGATGACTTTCATCATAGCATGGGGCACGTATTGCTACCGAGTTATGCCATTCGGACTAAAGAATGCTTTGGAAACTTATGAATGAGCTATTACTACTCTACTTCATGACCTAATCGATAAAGAGGTAGAAGTATATGTAGATGACATGTTAGTCAAATCCAACTCCCTTGAAGAGCATCCAGCTGTATTGAACAAATTTCTCACCAGGATCGAGAAATACAACCTACGCCTAAATCCAAAGAAATGTGTGTTTGGGATAACCTCAGGAAAGCTAATTAGTCATATTGTTAGCCAACAAGGTATAGAGATGGACCCCGATAAGATCCAAGCTATACAGGAAATTCCAGCACCTAAGATTGAAAAGGAGGTCCGAAGCTTCCTAGGTTCAATTTAGTATGTTCGTCTCTTTATAGCATGATTGACTACCAGATGTGAACTCATATTCAAGCTCCTCAAGAAACAATAACCAGTTGAATGGAACGAATAGTGTCAAGAAGCTTCTGACAAAATTAAAGCTTACCTGACCAGTCCACCGGTTATAAAACCCCCTATTCCAAGGAAGTGTTTGATTCTGTATCTAGCAATCAAAGAGACCTTAATAGGGGCAATGCTAGTGCAAGAACATGATAACAAAAGAGAGCATACTATCTACTACCTCAGTAAAAAGTTACTTGAATACGAGTCCCAGTATACGATAGTGGAAAAGACATATGTTGCTATGGTATGGTTGATAAAGAAGCTGTAACATTATTTCTAATCTTATCGGATACAAGCTGTGGCTAAAGTGGACCTGATCAAATATCTCTATCAAAAACCTTCCTTAATAGGAAGATTATATAGATGGCTATTACTATTTTCTGAATTTGACATCGAATATGTGACCAAGAAAGTTATTAAAGGAAGAGTAGTGGCTGAATTCCTAGCAAGTCCACCGTTGGAATCTGAGTGCGTTGAAAACTTGGAATTTGTAGATGAGCAGTTGGCTGTTGTGTTGAAAGATTCAAGGAGATGGGAGATGTACTTTGACAAAGCTGTGAACAAAAGGGTTGCTGGTCTAGGAGTCATCAGAATTATGCCACAATGAGGGGTAATACCTATATCCAAATGATTAGAGTTTGATATTACCAATAACGGGGCATAATATAAAGTTTGTCTATTCGGTATGACAGCTCTAATGAATCTGAAAGTCGACAAGATATGAGTTATTGGTAATTCCACTTTGGTAATAAGGCATATCACAAGGGAATGGGAATTAAAAGAAGAATCCCTCAAGCCTTACTTGGAAGCCGTATGGAGAAAAAGATGTCAGTTAAAAAGATCCTCTCAAAGACGGTAGTCAGTTGTAGAGACTAGGCAAACCATTTACCTTTTGCATTATAGGGATATCGAACCAGCATCTAGATTTCGACTGCACAAACTCCATTCTATCTGGTATATGGGGTAAAAGCATTACTCCCCGCAAAAAATGGAGGTTAAGTCTCTACGTGTGGCTCTTGAAGCAAAATTGTCAGAAGATGAATGGGCAAAAGCCAGATACAAAGAGTTGAACATTATTGATGAAAAATATTTGGCAACACTTAGCATTCTTCAAATGTATGAGTGGCGTATGGATAGAGCATACAACCACAAAGTTAAATGGCAGAACCTACCATTAAAAACGGGAGACTTGGTCTTGAAACAAGATCGAAAAATGTACAATTATGCTAAGGGCAAATTTCAACCAAACTGGGAAGGCCCGTAAGTGGTAAAAAAAAGTTTTCAGCAAAGATGTAGTAAAGATCATGGACATGGATGGAAATGAGTTCATCAACCTAGTCAATCAAGACAACCTAAAATGCTACTTTGTGTAAAACAATAAAGAAAAGAAATAACATAAATATTTGCTAAGAACTAGTGAGGGTTCTTATGCAAAAATTAAGATTGTAAAAATCAAAGAGAGAATGTCTTTGGTAAAATCCTCCTTGATGGATAATAATTTGGAAATTAATACCATTGATTTCTGTGATTGAACAAAATTTCTTTTGAAGACGTTGTTATTTAATGAAATGTTATATGTGCACACTAAATGGACATGTGATATCATTTTATGAGACATACATTCATGAAGCATATTGCACATAAACTCATTATCAGTCAAAAGACAGAGGAAAAGAAGAAAAGAAGAAATGCAAGGCATGAGAATGAAAACATAAATTCAAGATTTATTCGAAAACATAAAGGAAAATCCCATAAGTACAAGTCTTGAAACTAAAATTAATTTTCGTGAAAAATTAGGAACACAAAATATTTTTTCCAATCTTAAAACAAAACCATTATTAAGTACTAAATTGCAATCTCCAACAGCCTCCACATATGAACACATCTTGTTTCCAAATAAGATGTGTTGCTCACCTTCCATCATCTTCCTTAGGTTTTGCAAATCCTGCAACTCATTGGTAATGTGAATTGTATAACCAAAATCAATCCACCATGTATCATTACAAATTTCAGCCATATTTGATTCAAAACAAACTAGAGAGACCAAATTACATTTCTTTTCAAGCCAATCCTTAAATTTGATATAATCTTTCCTCATGTGCCCTTTCTTTTTACAGAAATAGGTCTTGTATTCTTTATGAATGTTAGCTTGAGTAGGTATTTTACCTTTTCCCTTATTTTTGGCATGATATTTCTTCTTTCCATAAGTAGCTAAATGTGCACTTTGAGAGCTTTCCCCTTGTTCCATCAATAGTATCCTCTCCTCTTGAAGACACATGGCCATTAGTTTATTAATTGACCATTAATCCTTATATGTATTATAAGAGATCTTAAAAGGTGTATAAGGTTGTGGAAGGGTGTTTAATATGTAGTGAACAAAGAAAGAATCAGAAATCTGAACCTCTAAATTCTTTAATTGAGCCGGGATATCCCTCATCTTCATGATATGCTCACGCACACCTGGGATACCCGTGAGCTTAGTAGATGAAAAATGCATAATTAGGGTGTTGGCCAATTATGAGCGGGTGGTCCTTTTCGAAAGGACTTCATTCGATGAAAAGGGATCGTAATGCGCGAGGCACAAATTTGTCCTGAGTTTTGGTTTTGAAAGTAAAAGAGGCGTTTGCTCTTTGAGGATTAAACTTGTTTTAAGAGAAATCATTTTCAATTTGATTTTCTTAAAAATAATGATAAAAATAGTAAAATAAGGTATTTTACGGAAAAATAGTCGCCACCCGGTTCAGCTCCACCAATAATTGTGGTATATTGATCCGTGATGGGATTTTTATACCTTAAAAATTAAGATTCTGAGTTCGGATATAATAGTTACTAATTTATTCAAAAATCGAGAAATATGACTTAAATGATAATTTTAGCATTACGACAGCTTAATAAAACAATAAAAATGAACCGGAATTTTGGCAGAGTAACGATGCTACTTGGGATTTTCCCATATCATTCGGACAGAGTTTCCCCTAATTTGGGATATTTGATCTTTACCTACAAGCTTGTTGACACATACAATATATTTTATCGAAAAGTAAAGTAGTAAAGCAGCTCCAGTGGCTCTTTACTCAAACATGCAATGTCAAATGAGCAAAAATAAACGTAAATAGTTTAAGGCTTAGAGCCAATACCCTCAGTTACCTTTTCGTTGTTCGAAGATGACGTAAGATTCGGTTCAAGATCGAGTTTGTCATTGATTTGATAGAAAAATTTGAGAAAAGTGGAAATAAAAGTGATTGAAAGCGTTTGTGGCATTTATAAAGCATTTATGCTCGACTTATGGTTCGAATCTCGAGTTAAATGAGTTTTTATTCAGTTTGAATCTAAGTTTATCATGGAAACTTGACTCAAATTGAAGCTCGAATTAATGATGAAAAATCTTTAAGACATTAAACGGATAGAGTTTCATCATGCTTAAAGGCGAAAATGAAGTTGTTTAGCTCTGGGAAGAACTCGAAATCCGAAGTTGTTAGAAATGGGAGGAGAGTACCTCCTTTTATAGTAAGGAGGTAATTAGCCCTGGGGCTAATTACCTGTGGGTCCAAATCTCCCAAAATCTTGGGAGGCAAAGAGTGGGTCGTAGAGAGGTAATTAACCCCGGAGCTAATTACCTATGTAATTAGCCCCGGGGCAAATTACCTTTGGGGACCAAATCTCCACAAATCTGGGGAGGGTATGGGTAGGCGGGTCCCATAGGTAATTAACCCTGGGGCTAATTACCCATGTCATTAGCCCTTGGGCTAATTACTTGAGTTAACTGAGTTTTGACTTTTTTCGATTTTTGTCCGAATCGGGAAATCGGGTTTTCCTCGGAATTTGATTTTTCAAAATTTTAATTTTTTGAATAAATAAATATGACAATTTGGCTCCGTTTGGCTCGTGTAAAATCCATAATTTGAAATAAGTATATATCCTCATTAGGTTGAGCGGACAATGCTAGTAGTTTGCCACTCACGTACTAACATTTTGATATGAAGAGAAATTTGTTCGTACGTGATATGAGTACCGTGAATAGGCAAAATAAATGCCTCTGTATATGATCGGTCACGAGGACATAGGAGTTAACATTCCTTGATCGATAATTTGGAACAACAAAAATTTTAGCCCCTTCGATTAAAAATGTTAATGAAAACATGTTTATCTAAAATCCTGCTGGGGGATAAAGATAAAATAAATGTCGCTGGGGAGAAAGTGTGTATAAATTTTTGATGGGAATAAAGAAAATTCTGCTGGGGAAAAACAAGAAATGAAATTTTTAGAAAAGAGTTTTATGTCCCTTCCGACCTGTGATGTTTACAAAAATTTGTCCGCCCATTTTAAAACAAGGTTTTGTATGATGAAGAGAAAGAGTAAAGAGTCATACCTCCCCTATTGTTGGCATTCTATTTGGATTGTTGCTTTTGGTGGATTCGTCAGTTGCACATTTGACTTCGTTGATCAGTTTTCTCTTTTTGGAGTGTGGCACTGTCATCTGAATTGGACATTGATAAAACGGATAGATTAGCATGTGGATGCACTTTAAAGTAACTTTTCTCAACAAGCTAAAGATGGGATCTTGAAGTGAGCACATGGATGTACTAGGGTAGTATTTTGGAGACCCATTATGAGATGTCATACGGATTCATATCCTGTGTCAATGATAATCTCATTAGAGTAGTTGTGTGAGTATCCTTTGACTTGAGAGGCTAGACATCTTGTGTAGTCGTAATTATACTTTGGGTTACTCTTATGCAGTTCACATCAATGGA